>OY811990.1:3611714-3688257 GCA_963681505.1 Eunapius fragilis
TATATGCCATAAGTATGGTAAGAGGGCAGGGAACAAACGTGGTGGTCTTAATGAGGTCAGACTGCAAACATGTTAGGCAACGACATGTAGTTTTGAGTTTGAATCATCTGACCCTTCCGTTTCTTATGAAAGCACACAACGGCAGCTGCCTCCATGGGATGCATGGTTTGCACTTCAAGAGCGTTATGAGTAGAGGTATAGGGACCTACTGATGATCTCAGCTGATTCAGGTTGGCTTCCTTTTGCAGGATGGCACTGCCCTCATCAGAGCTACTATGCTGCTGTATTGACCCTGATGAACCTTATACACCATTTCATTTCTGATCTCTCCATTAGCACTAGACAGCAAGGCATTATGCGTACTCCTTTCACTTTGCAGTCTCACTTGAACCATTTACAGCTCACACCAATCAGATCAATTACACTTTTAAAAGCACAATCATTATTTGTACCTATCCACACTGATACACTTAAATGACAAAAGCTTGCACTGTAGATCTGACATTAAAATATAAGTCTTAGATTCGGGGCAAACTTACCTGATCAATTACCTGATCGATTTTGCATGGACAAAATGGGTAGGTTGTCATTTTTTTTAAAAGGACACACTGACTGGATATGTTTACTTAATTTGTATATATACGGGTAGTTTAGTTATCCACTAAGCCAGCACACTTCCATACCTACGGATTTCTTTGAATAGATTTTGTATACGCCAAACTACGTAATGTCGAAACCGATGATGATTCATACTATGTCTGGAATGATGAGAGCAAGGTTAACGTTTCCATGGCCAAGAAAAGCCAGTGAGATGTACCATTGTAGACCTAGAGAGTAAGTGAAATAATACTTGCCTGTTTTAATTATTAAGAAACAACTGATGAAGTAAATTGAAAGTATATTAACCAAATGCATAGCAAGACTATATGACATGCCACTCTTTATATTTCAATATTAAAATATTTTTCAGAAGAAAACTATGTCCGCGTGAAGTCTTGGTGTCACTTATAAAATCATCTTCCTGTATCGATTGCAATTAGAGATCGTTGCGAAACTGCACGCGGACCTGATATAACCAATCGGCATGGGGCATCGACGTGTAAAGTGTACACAAAATTCAGACCACAGTAACTCCATGATAGACAGATCAATTTCATGCAATTCAAGAAGACGTTGAGGATCTAATTAGAATATGGTACTTTAGTGTCCTTTCAAGTTAGCGGCAATGAGCTCACGCGCACATTGTTTAAATCAAGTAATAAAAGGTTTTTTTATCCTCACAGCCGATTAACCGTTCATGGATGCGCAGCGACTAGAGCGTTAATGTACATTAATCCTAATCGGTACGTATTTCCACGAGCGCTTGGATCCAATGAGCATCTGCGCAGAGAGATAATATATCTCTGCATGCATACCCAATAGTCAATACGAACCCATACATGTATGACCAGTGACCACGCGCAAATAAGACCGCTTATGTAATTAGTTCCTCCATAGATATTAGAGTAGTAATATCTATGGTTCCTCTTTATAGATAAGACCATATCATGCATGAATCGGACCATGCAATGTCTAATACGACTGCGTCGCGTGACTTTACGGGGGCGGATTTAGTGACGATGGTATTGCTATTCTCAGAAAGATAAACTCGTCACAATCACTTTCATCTTTATCTAGATACCGTGCATGGTACAAAAAAAAAAACTCTATATTCAACTCCATAGATTCAACCGTGCGCTCGTGATCATGAGCTGATTGTGCTTTGTTACAAATTAGGGCCCCTTTGTTCAGTACAGATCAAGAACAATCTCCAGTTACCTAATCCTGCATGCACTAACGTGTATAATGCGCCATCACCCCCTCCTATATACAGTTCGTTTCGGTGCCGACTTGCACGTGTTAATGTAGTTTTGTGGCCGTACATGGTATATGAACACAGCGTGAGGAAAGTGCGGGCGGGTGTTATTAAGCCACGAAGCGAAACGCTTTGTCTTTAGGAGAAAAACTCATTAATCAGCTTGAGCAAGGAGGGTCTCAAAGACCAGCAAAGCAGTAGTTATATAATCTTGGAAGACGAAAATGTGCAGGTTGAAAGTGAACCAGCTTTCGACGGAGTGAACAAATCGTAGGTTCAACAATGAATATTCATTCAAAAGCTGGAAAGTTAGACGACCCTGTTCTTCTGCTAGAGCCTGTGCAAAGCTAAAGCTACAAGCTGCACACCGGAATGATTACAGTGCGCGTACATTAATCTTATAACAGCTTCAACATGTATTATATAAACTGTTTGTTTACATGTGTCAAGAGAAGCCCTTCTACATGCACAATAGATTCTCATATTTTGTTTCTGTTGTGTTTCTCGTAAGAGAGTATAAAATTACAGGGAAATCACAGCGATACAAAGTAATACAGTCTATGTAAAACTACAGTAGAGCACGAAAGGAAGGCACACTGACGTCTATATCTGAATCACACACACGGTGAAATACTTAAATAGCCAATAGAAAGTTCTAGAACATGCATGCCCTACACATGACACCTAAAAGCAAGCCAGGACATGCCAAAGCATGCTCCCTTAACAGTTTCCTTTTTTATTACTTTACAGATACACTGCACGACCACAATTATCTGATTGCACTTGGTGGTCTTATTTGTGTAGGCAATCTGCATTGATAGTTGTGAATAAACGATTAAAAAACCCTCTTTCCCTGCCACGCCCCTTCGTACGTCCGCCCCTGAAATTCGCGCAACATTTTTAATAGCAGCTGCCAGCTAGCTGGTAGTATATAAGGTTGCGTGCATGCAACTGGTGTGTATTTGGGTATGTTAGGGGATCCTCTGTGCATGTGAGCTACTCGGTTGTGTGATGTGTTATAATTCATCTTCTGATATTGTATTGTTTTATTTTCTTCCAAGTACGCATAACAACTAATCTTCAACGATTTACAATGCAGATTAATATTGGCCGGGCCTATATAAATGTACACTAGTGTATACTAGCTGGCGCTATGTTTTCGATCGAATGCACCTTGCTTGGTCACGAGGTCCAAATCCCATTCATCACGTGATTTTGCGTTTCACACAGTGCCTCACTCGATATGGAACAAGAAGGTATGCCGAGGATTGTCCTGTATGTGTATTAACACGGACGTAGCTTATTACCAATCATTTGTATCCATGGGGGGGGGGGGGGGGGGGGGGGGGGGTGGGGGGGAAGGGTATGCTAATGTCCGGTAGTACAGTTCAATGGGTTCACTGCTTCAATCACTCGTCAATTAATTAAAACGGTGTATACCATCAAACACCCTACGTTCAGGCCTGTTGATTAACCGTGGTCGATTCGATGCGTATACAAGCTTGCCTGGAAGACACAGCAGTTTTGCGGCCATTGGGCTATTTCATTATTTAACCGTACGTACACTACAGATGTGCAAACGTACCCCCCCCCCCCCCCCCCCCCCCCCCCCCCCCCCCCCCCCCGGGACAATATATAAGAGCACCCCTGGACAAGGTTATATTATACCTCCACCTCCCCAGGACAGACTTGTAAATGCCCCCTGGACAAGCTTCTATTTTGCTTCACCCCCCCTGGACAAGCTTCTATTATGCCTTCTAACCCTCCGGGACAGGCATTTTAATGACCACCCCACGAGACATATTCCCTATACCCCCCCTGGACACCATTTATTGTCATCTGTAGGGGTGCATAATGAATAGCCAATTGAATTTCTGGACATTAGGCCCTCCTCCAAAATATTGAAATGATTATGCAACACCCTAGCAACACCCTCTGGTCTAAGGAAGGTAAAAGTACACGTTTTTTTTTCTCTTTCTCTCACTATTTAGTATGTGTCGATGCATATAAGCAGTGGCATAGGAAGGGGATATAAAGTACAGCGGCTTGAGGGTAGGTAATAAAGGCGTGGGCACGGAAGGGGGATACCCCTTCCGTGCAGCCAGGGGGTGTGGGTGAGCGCTGTAAGCTCCCCCATGGGGGGTTTGGGCAAACTCCAAAGATGATGCAAAAAAGCGAACATTGTTCACTTTTTGAATTGTTTTTGGAGTAGTGGACTGCAGACTGTTGGTGAGTCTGGTAGTACTGGACTGCAGACTGTTGGCAAGTCTGGACTACAGACTGTTTATGATACTTCTCAGAGTGGTTTGAAGCATACTAGTGGTAAGGGGCAGCCTACAATTGTAGTGAAGTTTACTGACACTGGTATGTGTGGTACTCATGTACAGAAATAAATAGCACTCCTGTGAAATGGGAGATAGAGGCAGCTAGCAGATCACATATTATAGCAGAAATGCAATGTGAGCTAGATGAATGATATCACTCCCATGGATAATTACACCAACCTGGGCAGATGGAGAGTTGCATTACTACTAAAGGATAATACTTAATAATTTCAGTGATACAGGCACTTATCATTTTGAAAATTTTTTGGCAGGCATATTAGATTTTGGCATAATGTTTAATAATATTGGCCATGATATCCGGGCCATGATATCCAGGCCATGATATCCGGGCCATGGATACGAGCATGTAGAGTGACACGAGCCTGTAGTGGTGGAGAAGACAGTTGGGATATGAACATGTAGTTCATATTTCTAATAGCAATGAAATAACTCAAGTTACAACTATGTGTTTCTGCAGCTACAACAAAGAAGAAAGGTTCAATTTCTACTACACGTACAGTGCTATCCACAGAACAGGTATGTATAAATGTCACATTGCATATTTATGTGCATCAATTTATGACAATTGTCATACTCATTTCTGCAATCATTATATGGACCAGTGTCCAGCAAATTCACCCTTGTGAAACTTTTTCACATTTTCCAGGACACAAGCAAAAGAAAAGTAACGTTCACATAGAAACGTATGGTTAATTATAAATTCAGTGGCCAATAACTTTATGATGGATAGTCCAATTTAAGATATGTAAGGACCATTTGATTAGTTCACGGAAAATCAAAAAATTTGAAAACTTGATAAACTATCCAAAAGATGATTTTGCTGGACACTGTCCCATATTAAATGGTCCTCTGATATTGGACAAAGCAATGTAATTACTAACTACTATATACTAACTACCAACTATGGTCGTCCATTATATATGATGTCACCCATATTATTGCATCATATCACAAAAAGATAACCTGGTAAAGACATACAAGTGTCTATGCAATGCAAAGGATAAATGCTTCTCATTACAATTTTATGAGCAACATAGACAAGATTAATTTCCGGGTTTGAGTTGGTTTTTACCTGAAACATTGTTCAAATCAAATATCCTTCACTACTTTTAATCACAACCCTAGAGCATGTTAAAACTATATCAAGTAAAATGCTCATCAACTTCTTCAATCCTTGCTTTCCCAACTCAACAATGCCCCTATAATTCATTGATAAATGGACGATACCTTTTGTTATTTCTGGACCATCTCAAGTTTGCTTTATTAACTAAATGCACTAAGAATTGGTTAGGTGTCACCTGCTCAACTAGAGTTGCAGTTTTCATCATTCAGACATATTCCTTTCCTCTCACACTTCCCGCAACGCGCTTTGCTTTAGATATAATTTCTGATATTTGTGCTAAAAATGTCATCTCATCCTCTCACTCATGGCAAGTAATGAAGCATTATGGGACTCTGATATATCACTTACTATACCTGTTTACTATACCTGTTTACTATACCTTTTTACTATACCTGTTATTACTTACTACTATTGTTATTGGTTTTATCTTCGCCAAGCCATAAAAATGACCTTGAATTCTCGCATTGGTGCCTAGTTGCCCTGGGCTTGCTTTGTGCTCTTTTGTTATGTTTATTGTACCCACAATTAACCCCTATTCACCTGACATCCCGTACGAAGGACAAATGTCTTAGTAAGGGACATTGGTGAATGGTTATTAGATTTCTAATGACTTAGTCTACAAATGTATCCCCCCACCTTTTCCAATCTATTTTTGAGCTCACTTCATCACCCAACCCACTCCTAAATCTAAGATTTGTCACTGCATTCTGTAATCTAATAAGTTGGTATTAGTGTAATTGATGACAGATAACTGTTATAATTCTATCTTACTACAGTTACTTCAGCTAATTAAGCAGCGGAATCATTTTGATATCATGGATTTAGATTTGTCCCAACTTCTGAGTAGTGACAAATTGATTGAAAGATCAAGTGATTCTGATATTGAAGAATTGCTGAAGCACATGTTTAAGCATTTTCCACAACCGAAGCCATCAGTCTTAAAGACACTTGCAGATGCAGCTATAAAATCAAAGAAAATAAATTCCCTTATTATTCTCATTGCACACAATGCTAACCCAACAACGGCATCAGTTATTGAGCTTATAGAATGGGACACTCCAAATGAAGTTCTTTTAAATTTTGTCCTAATGAATGGAACATCAATAGAAATTGCAGAATTTGTGATCCACAACATTAAAAGAAAGCAAGAACATGGGATAAATGATCTTGCTGATAGCATTCCTGAATGTTTCAAGAAATTATTTCAGAGCAATGACACCATAAGAAGAAAATTACTTTCAGGCATTTTAAATGAGCATGCTTCTCACCTACACATTTTGATGCTCAATTTGTTAATTACGCTGGGAGCCAAAAGCTCGGATTTTTGTCAGTTGAGGTTTAAAAATTTCACGCCATTACATGTGGCTACTGTACTTGCACTTGAATCAGGTAAGAATTTATGCAATTGATTTCATTTATAATCAGTACAGTTCATCTCACTAAGCACGTTTCGTATCCCTCTTCATATGCTTATATTTTGTAATTGCATGCTTCATGCTTGCGATTACTCCTCCTGATGTAATCACAATTAATCAAATCAATAAAGAAGTGTTTTGATATGAATATATTAATCACTTATGCCCCATGCACTCATGGGGGACATATTTAAGACTGTTCATCAATTTACAAGGTGACACGTTCACTTTCTGGCAAAATTATTATGCTCCTGCAAATAAAAAATTCTTATCATTTTGTACATGAATACCATACAACCCCCCACCCAACCTTGATACGCATGCAATACAAACCCCAACCAACCTTGCGGATACACACTTGCTACATACAATGCAACCCCCCACCCAACCTTGATACACACTTGCTACATACAATACAAACCTCCCACCCAACCTTGATATACACTTGCCACATACAATACAACCCCCACCCAACCTTGATATACACTTGCTACATCATAGAATTTTATATAAATGCAAGTATGTTACTAAACCTTCACATTCACATTTTCCTTTCTTAAGGGGTGTGTGATATTATTCACAATATCAGGAATTCTGGCTTTATTATACCATCTAATGGGAAAGTAATTTTGACTGGCACTGGAGAGAGTCCATATCATCTTGTAGTGAAATCAAAAGAAAGTGATAGCCTGAAAATCAAGGTTTGCACTGCACTAAGTGACTTGAGGCCTTTGATAGATCCAACCATTAAGGACAGGACCATAAAGAGGAAAGAAGGAAAGCAGCCAAATGAATATTGTAATAGTGCTGCTAATAAAGAATTGCATGACCTTCTAGTTAATTTGAAGAAGGAATTTACTATGTTATCAAGAGCTACCCAACATTTCACACCATTTATAAGGCCCCAATCATGTATTACAACCAGCTTAGATGAACAAATGAAGAGAGTCTTGTCTTCTGATTATTCAATAATATCTGAAAATCTGACACCAGTTGTGAATGCACATACACCATGCAGTAGAACAAGTGATGATACCCAAACATTGAACTTTGAATCTTGCCCTTGGGCAATAGAAGCAACTCCCGAGGTGTTTAAGCTGCTGAAAGAAATAAGCAAAATTAATCCAGAATGCTATGTTTCCATTGCCAAAGGACTAGCTAGTATGGCCAATGGAAGCCATCGTGAATCTAAGCCAATCAGTTGTGATAACTTTCAATTCTACCAAACAACAATTGGTTGTTGTATAATTCTATGGGAGAAAGCAATCCAATTCTTTTCGTTTCTTGAAAAACAGCAGGCTTACAAAAATTAATTCGTCTATGGGATTTGAAAATAAAAAATGATGAAATGGAACTCAGCTTTGAGGGTGCCATTAAACAAATAATTGACTCATACAATCACGTAAAATGTACACTGCTGTCAGTATTACAGTCGGATGGCAATGATGGATATCCATTAGTCTACTACATCTCTGATGTTTCTAGCACCACAAAATTTTATCCCGCTGCAAGAACAGGGAAAGGTAATAACACTGTTGTACACTTCTATGAAGTAACAGATAAGTTCATTGAAACTATATACACTAAAGGTGATTCAAGGTTTGATTTTCCATTAAAATTATGGCCTGATGAGGATAATGCCATCAAAAAGGTCCAGGAATCATCTGTACTACTGCTTGGACGAAGTGGTACTGGAAAGACAACATGCTGTCTGTAAATGCTTTGGAGTCATTTTCATGACTATTGGAAACTACAAAATATAGATGATTCTCACATTGTAGATGATGTTCCTGAAAAAGCTCCTGATTCTCACCTTCGACAGATCTTTGTGACAAAAAATAAACGACTTTGTGATGCTGTAAAGAATAAAGTTTATAATTTTTGTGCACCTTATGACTATCTGAACGATCATTTGAAATCTGAAAAAGATCCGATACCACTGACGTTGTCTGATGCACAACCTCGCCAGTATCCACTATTTCTATCTTCCATAGATTTCCTTTTGCTATTGGATCGTACTCTGTCTGGGGAAAGTTATTTTGGTACAAAGGATCCAAATAAATTCAGAATAGTGAATACAGACTATGGCTTGCTTACATGCAATACTGGAACACCAATCAAGACTTGGGTTCAAATCACTGGCAAATTTTTTGTTAAAAAGATTTGGCCAAAAATGCTACAAAGATGTCCCCTACAATGCACCTCGATCCACTTCTTGTGTCGATGGAAATCATCTCATTCATCAAAGGCTCAGCAGAAGCCCTTCAGAAGGGTTGACCACTAAACCAAATTGAATACAAGTCAAGATCAGTTGGCAAAAAGATGGCTTCTAATTATGCAGACGTGTGTGCAGATATATATGCCTTATTCAAAACATACAAACATATTCGCCAAAATTGGTCCACCCAACGTTGGGACATATATGACCAACTTCATCATACTCACAGATACCAGTCAATAACTTTGTTCGATGAATGTGACCTTATCAGCAATATTTACAAACGACTTTTGTTAGATACAACGTACCTTTCATTTGCTCCTCACAGATTCTATATTGATGAGGTACAAGACTTCACACAAGCTGAATTATTACTTATATTTGAAAGTTGTTTAAATCCAAATGGTTTGTTCTTCACCGGTGATACTGCACAGTGTGTTATGGAAGGAATTTCGTTTCGGTTTGAGGACATGCGATCCATTTTTACTTTCTTCAAAGAAAAACTTCCTAATCTTAAGGTACCTGGAAAAGATGTAGTACTTGTCACTAACTATCGTTCTCATGCTGGTATCTTGAAGCTAGCTGCAAGTGTCATAGATCTAATGGACCATTTTTTTAAGGAATCGTTTGACAGTTACCTCCCAAGAGATAATGGAGTTTTGGAAGGTCCCTGTCCTCTACTGATTGATGACTATGGCAACATAGAAGATGTATTCACCCACGATCAGATGGAATCATTGGAAATTGCCTTTGGTGCTCACCAAGCTGTTATTGTGCGATCCAAAGAAGCGAGGGAAACCCTCCCAGAGCCTCTTCGAGGTGCAATTGTTCTAACAGTGTATGAAGCAAAAGGTTTAGAGTTTGATGATGTTCTCATATATAATTTTTTCAGTGATTCTGTGGTAAGTATACGCTCCAGCGTAATGTGTAGTTAATTACATCACTCACTGCTCTATAAGCTCTGTTGCAAGCAGAGGCAATCATGCTTAAGCCTAAACTCCATTTTAAAAGTATAGGTGAAGTGAGTAATTTCAAAGTACTCCTTTCCAATGATTACTATTTTTTTAATGTTAGCTGTTCATGGCATACATACCTTTTTGTTAAGTCTATCATCCATATGCATGGAGCCTAATATATATGTACCAGAATACATTACACTTGCGTGTATTCAACAGACTGCATTAGCGTGATAACATTAAAGCTGTTTTGACTTATCTTAGATGTGTGCATAGTACAAGTTAAGTCCTCTGTGTCTATGCACTCAGTATGTGCATTTTCTGTATTCTGCATGTCATGGTTGTACGGCACCAACATGTTTCCGTATCTATTAGGTGGATACAAAAACATGGCGTACAATACTTAGTTACACTGAACTGAGTGAAGATCGCAGCTATTTATTTGTGAAATTTGATCGTAAATTACACAAAGGCCTTAATTCAGAGTTGAAGAGCCTGTACACAGCAGTGACTAGAGCAAGATCAAAACTTTGGATATATGAGTCTGATAATGAAAGGTGTTATCCAATGTATCACTATTGGCTCAGTAGAAGTGTTGCTACTAAAGATCTCAGACATACCCAGATATTTTATAATCCTTCTAGTCAGCATGAATGGAAGGAACAAGGAAATTTCTTCAAAAAGCGTGAAATGTATGATCAAGCCTTGCATTGTTATAAAATGGCTGGCAACGAAACGTCACATCTACAGAGAGAAATGGAAGCCTACATTGTAATGTCAGATGGTCATGTTTCCACCATAGCAGATAGATTCACTAATGCTGCTGTACTTCTATTGGAAGCTAACAAGCTGAGTAATGACCTAACATATTGTCTATTTGCTTCGGAAAGTGTGCACACGCGTGCATGCTTTACCTTATTTACAATTCGAATCATTATTACCCCACATTAAACTCAGTGGCTGTAAAATTGATGTATATTATTCCCCAGTGATGCACTGATGTGTAGTAGAATTCTGGTCCTGAAATATACTGCTTAATCTATGATAATGGAGCAGCTTCAGTTACTGCTTTATTACAAAAATTTTGTCACTAAAAGGCACATGTCAAAGTTAGTGGACTGCAAATGAAAGTGGGTAGTAAGTTCATACATAAGTTTTACTATTCCAATGCAATGTAAGGAAATTCCATGTATTTCACTAGCAGTGTCTCGGGCCTGGCTTTTTAAATTGTGTACAGGTGTGCACACTGTAAAATGCACCACACCCATAATGCATTTTGTGTACTTGAAATATGTTCCTGATAGAGGACAGTACGTTCTATTACTTGTATATGAAATCAATTTAATCAGTTCTTTTTTATTTTTTCTGTTGAGTTTGAAAATACAGTGTGTACACTTGTGCACACTTTAATACTGCACATGGCAGCATGGTTACAGACCTTAATTGTTACTATTTGCTCAAGCATTGAATGGCATAACATGTACATAAGATAGCCCTTGAAGATGCAGTATTCCACCATTGAAACACTGAATGAGCTAGCTGGCCTTTCGTTGTCATCAAACAGCAAATACTTACCCACATACACATGTACAAGACAGAAAGAACTGCTTGCTCTGTCCTCTCAATGGCTCTTATTTATGGCCTGCCATGTTCTATAGCTTGTATACCTGTTTGCAGTCCCTGGCTGACTGCCCTGCCACGTTCTACAGCTTGTGAACCAATGTGCACTACACTACTTTATGCCCTGCCAAGTCCTCTAGTATTTTAATCTGCTTGCAGTCCCCACAGCTTGTGAACCTGTTTGCAGTTCCTTTAACTGACTGCCCTGCCACGTCCTAGAGTTTTTTTAAATCTGTTTGCAGCCCCTAGCTGACTGTCGCCCCGCGTTCGTGAGTCAGAGCTGCGTTGTTAGCACCAACAGTGGGCTAATTGATTTCGTTAACACGCCATTTGGTAACCAAGCGCAAGTGTACACTGGGCGGGTCCTAAGAACTCTGGCCTCTCTCGTTGAACTACAGACTCACAGTACCTCCATATTTGTTTTTAAATGTCACGTGCGTACGAATTTTTGATTGCTTTTCTGGCCAAAAAAACTATGAGTTTTAAGTGCAGTTTTTTATGTTCTATATTTCCCCACATTCTGTAAAGACCCATCTTTAAAATGATGTAAAATCTGCTACAGGAATCCAGCAACTGTTAAAGATATGAAGGTGTAAATAAAGTGTGCACACCTGTACACACTGTACGTACAGTATGCACACCTGTGCACACGGGCGCAAATAGACAATATATTACCAAAGCTTCGGAGTGTTTAGAACAAGCAATGAAACATAAAGAAGCTGCTTTGTTGTATGAAAAGTTAGGAAAGGTATGCTACATTTTATAATTCGAACTATTGTAAGTTGTTTATGTAGAAGAATGTAAATTAGCATTACAACACATTGCTGCATGCATATACAACATAAGTACTAAATATGCATTCTTTCCATTCATTGTGGTTTGTTTTTTTTTCAAGCGTGAAGAGGCATTTAATGCTTTTAAAGAAGCTAAAGACTTTCTGAAATGTAGTCACATTAGAGAAAGTCAACAAAGATACAAGGAGGCAGTTGAAGTATTGAGTAATGAAAATATGAGAATAGAAGCACTTGATTTACTCAAAAGGTATATAACAGCTGCAGTAACCACTGAGCCTTCCATGGTAACAATATCGGACAATCTGGCACATCAATATGCATCGCTGTATGCTAAGAAAAAGAACAAGTCAATGTTACAAACTGTCTTGGGGTACATAAAAATTCCTGCACCTGTACAGACTGCTACGTACTGGAAGGAATGTGGAGAATTTCGTACAGCCCTCAATATATATATAGTCGAGAAAATGCCAGGACATGCGCTGCAAGTTATGTATGAGCAAGAGTGGTATGACGAGGGCCTCATATATGCCACGAAGCACCAGATGGATGATTGGTTTGTGACTTTTGCTATTCAAGTAGCAAGATTAGTGCTAAAACAAAATACACTCCCTTGTGCAGTTAATTGTGTTATGGCTTTTAAATATGTACAGCGGATTTGTGGCTTGAAGTCCATGTCCAAATGGCATCCAATCTCTGAACTATTTTTGAATTTCCTCAAAGGGGATGATTTTGCACTAAACAGTGCAGTGTATACACAACATAATACGATTGGTAAACTTGAAGCATATGGGGCACTTTTTCACCTCAAAAGAAATCAAATATTTGACCATTGCAAAGATGGCATTAAGGTTGTTATGGATGCCTGCGATCATGCATATATGTGTGCCAAGGATCTTTCCAAAGAAATTAGTCAAAGTAACGATCCAAAAAAAGGTTTATTACATGAAGTTGTCGAGTTTTATGGCATCAAGCAGGATGAAGCAGGATTCTATGTCATTCCTCCACCATGCTGCATGTGGACAAAGAATAGAGGTAAATTTATAGTATCTCCAGATTTGAATGGTGTTGTGAAGCTTGATCCCAGTAAAACTAATAATTCTATAGTTGAGCATTTGAAGACATTACCAGCTCAATACTTACAGGATAGTCACATGGAGCAACAATTGAAGACTACGGAAGAGCTTTATGATGCAATGCAAATAGAGCAGTATCTAGATATCCATATTAATTGGCTGCACTACTGCCATTTCATGAAACAGCAACCACGAAAAAGATCAATAAAACATCTCATGAATACCCTGCATGTTTATGGCAACTTTCAGATCAAGACGTTAAGACACAATGAAGGTGCTTGCAGACGCATTGGTCAGTGGATAAAAAGTGAAATTTCCACACTATCAACATCAGAATGTCAAACAAATTTGTTGTTTTTACTGTGGAAAGCTAGTCGTATCATATGCAAGGGATATAAGGAACTGGAACAAAAAATATTTTGCTCCAAAGCAGAGCCTTATTCAGATAAATTGAAAGTAGTACATTATTTTTCTATATGGATGATTGAAACTTCTCACTTTATTCACGATAAGAAAGAAAAAGCAACCAGGAAAGCTCCAGAACTAATCATTGATAAATTTATAGGTCATATTATCAAAATGGAAATTACTTCTAAACCAGACACGAAACTTCTAATGAGCATCTTTGAGATAATGACTATATACGCCACAGGACTACTAAGTAGAATTGCTTGTGTACAGACAGTTAGAGTGCCTACATACTATCAGTATGCAGTTGATCTGTTGGAAAGTGATGAAAATCATTCACCAGATGATGAAAGCAGTGAGGTAGATGTAAATACATTGCTGCCGCTGTTATCAAAGTGCCTCGAAGTGCTCCTCTATGATCGGATCCTGGAGACTGTGTTAAATCATTCAAATATACTAACATCATGCCATTACCTGATTCTTACACTCACTATCCTTGATAACATTGCAAAACCCGCACTGTTCATTCAAAAGCTCAAAGATATTCTTACCACATTAACCACTAATCAATGTCCTGATATTGTAGCACATGCTTTGAAAGTATTAAGTGATGACAACAACACTGTGTTCACATTATTAAAATACTTATTAAATCAGTTATGTCCATACATGAGAGGTATGTCTCAGATAATATATAAACCTGGAATGAGAGTTGAATTTGTTCCTGAAGATCTTCCAGGTAGGGAAACATTTCCCACAGAAGCCATACGGGAACACGATTCAACAAGTGAAAGTGAAAGTGATCCGGGTGAAAATTACAATGAGGATGATGATATTGATGATTGATTAAATGTAGAATATTGTGCATTTCTAGAAACTAACAAGCGACAGATGTATAGAAAACAGTGTAAATTTGAGTGTGCCCAACATTATCTTTGTACCCTGGAGGTTATATCTACGTCCAATGTGAAGCACATACATGCACAGTGAGATCACAGAGGTCATCTGATAGGTAAACATACCATACTGTCACACATCGCGTCAACTGCACCAATGGCACTGATCAGCTTCCTCTCTCGTGCCATCTCTGTGGGTGTCATGTGGTCGTATATAGGCACACAGTATTTGGTATTCACCATGGCTGTTTTAATATGAGCTAGAGAAATCGGCCATCATGAGGCATGTTGATATATGTCACAGTAGAATGTCATCTGATGATGCTGTGTTAACTCCTAAGTGATGAAGAGGGAAATGGTCGATCTGATTCATGGTCGTCCCTAGCTATAACCATTTTTATCTTATATGGAACATGTAAATATATCCTATATGGAACATGTAAATATATCCTGGGTTTGTTAGTATGGAGGTATATTTGTGGTGTATGCAAGTGCATGTGTGTGCATGCAAGTGTGTGTGTGTGTGTGAAGGATAGCACAGTATTCATAGCCTGTCAATGGATGCATGTGTATGTCACTTATGAGGTTGTGCTAGCAGCACCAGTGGTGAGGAGTTGGAGTCCCTGCACTTCTCAGGGTGCACACACTGCCCGCCATCCTCCACTAGCCCACTGGGGCAGAAGCACCCAGCCATACACACCTCTATGCAGGCCAAGGCTTTGTTCACATAGGTGGGGGGGCAGGCACTGCCACACTCCTTGAAGACCCTCCCCGGGGGGCAGCTTGGTGGAGGGAAGGTGGGAGGAGGGAGGGAGGAATGGGGGTGGTGGAGATGGGATAGCTGGGAGAAAGGGAAAAGTAAAATGTTAGGTTGTGAGTAGGATCTGGTGGGGTGTGGCTAAATTAGTCCACACCCTTTTGTATTACATCATCAGTATTGTTTGGCCTAACAGATACGTCAGTTACAGAGGGTTAAAGAAGGTTAGTTAGTTAGCCAAAAGGAAGAAGAGAGGTGAGAGAAGTTAGCTATTAAGGAGGGGAGGGGAGAGGAGAGGAGAGAAAGGGGGGGGGGGGGGGGGGGGGGGAGAAAGAGGTGAAGATTACTAATGACAGAGATGATGTAGTTGTTGCTCCAGCACTGTGACACTGTGCACACCTCACATCTGAAGGACACCTGGAGGAAATTGGGTATGGATGTACTGGGCACCACCAGTTGTATGGTATCAACAGCTGGTATGGGGAGCTCTTGCATGTTTCTGATCACTGCTCTTGGGTTGATGAGCTGTGTGTACCAATGGATGCTTCCTTCAGGGCTTTGTTCAACCAGTGGTGAGCAGCCTATGGTGATGTTCACTCCTTCATACACCCATATGTCGTAGCCAATGGTGACAGGGACCTCACCAGAATGTATGGGAACACAGTATACCATTGTCCTTACCTCCATCAAATCCTCACTCCCACACCCTCCCCTCATCACATCCTTTCTAACCATGATTCCATATAAAGTTACCAATCATAGGTGATGTTGAATTGGTTGCCATGGTGATTGGATGTGTGGGAGGAGGGAGAGGGTGAAGACAATGCAGTTGGGTGCCATGATGCAGTCTCGGTTATACTCCACCATGTTGGGGGGACAGAAGCATCCCTGCACGCATTGTGTGGGACAGCCATCAGGGGGGGGGGTGGGGTTGGCACATGTTGGTCGGCAGACTGGGCCACACTCAGAGTAGAACTTCCCTTCAGGACACACTGGGGGAGAGACCAGACCACAACATGATAGCAGCACATACACACATATACACACACACAAATGTGACTTATACATTGTATGTGCATATGAAACCATGTTTAGTCAAATCGAACCCGTATTCAATTATCTCTAACTGTTCAAAATATTTCATTTTGCATTAATAACTCCTATTTATTACCAAATCAAATAGTATTTAATATTGGACTAATTAGTGCTGTTAAGTAGTTATCTCATAATAACTTGATACATGAGGGGGCTAGCCAAAGATACATGAGGGTGCTAGCCAATGATACATGAGGGGGCTAGCCAATGATACGTGAGGGGGCTAGCCAATGATACATGAGGGGGCTAGCCAATGATACATGAGGGGGCTAGCTGAGGCATAAGGATATGCAGTCACTGGTACTGTTTCCCACAGTTACATAACATGGAGTAGTGTGATTGGTCAGGATACCATACAGATGTATGACCATCACCACATGCACCTTCACTCACTCCTCAAAGCCAAGTCACAGCTGTACCAAATGACCACAATGGCTGCTGCTGGTTCACTTATGGCTGAGGGCTTGGGGGTAAGGCATACACAGAAGAATGGCCCACCACCTGGTCTGCCATCTTTAACCATGGCAACACCTCCCACATCACCTCAACCAATGGTAGAGAAATTTTCAATCTGCTATCATAGGCACAACTCTTTATGAAAGCAGAAAGAGAAATTGAAACCATATAACCATGAAGGCAAAGGATATCGAATGAAGACACACACACACACACACACACACACACACACACACACACACACACACACACACACACACACACACACACACACACACACACACATGCATATATGACAAAACCAACCACCACTAGCCTCATACCCAGACCCACACTAGCAGCTGCAGAAGGATTACATCACCGCCACGCAAGAAATGGGTCTGATATGTATATGTGATGTGGGCATGGAGACACTTGTAAATAATCCTTTAAGTTCCTCCGCGTTGTTACGTTGCCGTGCACGGTAATTTATTACCGTCAGTACACGGCAATTTAAAATGACGGTCTTTCAGGAGTCATAATTATTCCTAAAATTAATCTAGCGCTAATCCCATTTGTTCGCTGAACTCCTTTTAATGTGACAAACTAGCGCAATTATAATCTTCCACTGTTTTTCTATGTCCTAATTGCTTGTTACCGTGCACGGCAATAAATAGCGTTACCGTACACGGTAATTTCGCCGCAAACTGGAGGTTAAACAAAGGGGTCACCTTTAAGATAAACAACATCATCATTTAACTAGTATTAAAAAGGGGTTGATCAATTGAAGGGACCTGCAGTGGAGTTCTGTTGTGCATGGGTCAGTTCCTCTGTACCGTCGACGTCTAAGTACCAATAGAGCAGTAATATACGTTATCAGTGTACTAACATGTACTGTAGCTATGTGTGGTGGACTTACCAGCTACTGGTTAAAATTATTCTGTGGGTTCCATATCCCATAGCTGTTGAGAGAGGGCTCCGCCCCCTCTTGAACCCACCCCTCCATTTAACCCCCCTAGTTTTTCAACCTTGTCTACGTGCCAGTTATGTCGTAACCAATGGTGACAGGGACCTCACCAGGAGATATGGAAACACAGTGTACCATTGTCCTACCTCCGTCACCTCCTCACTCCCACACCCTCTTATCCCACCCCTGGCCCCCTCCCCCAGTTTTTTAGGGTCCCCTGTTAATTTCATGTATAAAGTTATAATGTAATTAAATAACTATGAAATTTCTGTGCCAGTTTGTGGGGAGCTAACAGTGTTCCCCCATGCACCCACCCCTCCACTTAGCCACCCCACCTCCACCCCCCTTCCCCAGTTCCCCCATATTCTGCAGCCTGCAGTTGTGTTCTGTTGTTCATGTGGTCAGTTCCTCTGTACCTTCTGAGTACCACTAGATCAGTAATAGTCCAGGTGAGACCAAGACATGGAGTCACACTGTACAGTACATTAGTAAGACTTGTGGTATTTAATTTCTAGACCTGCTTACTCAGGTACTAATTTTACCTACCATCATATGAGATTAACTTGATACAGAATCCTTGGGTTGAATGGCTTATAACGTGCACAATCATATTATTACATACCTTCTCCACAGCTTCATTCTTGATCTACACTGACACATAGACTGCACACGCCTTCATACGATATCAGTATACTAACATGTACCTATTGCCTTACCAGTTACTCGTCACTGGGTGTTGATACATTACATCATTCACTGCAATAGCACGCAAATGCAGGCACAGAAGTGATAAATGACAGCGACCACGAGGGCTTGAATATTCCTGTTTAGAACCTGATTATAACCTGTTTGCTATTGTCCCTATATAAGATCGTCTTGTGAAATTTATTTTTAAAACTCTTCTTGTGAAATTTGTCCGCGAAGTTCTTTAGTGATGTCAACCCAAGTACAACACAACAGCATGTTACCTGTACAGCGACCGACGTGTGTGCTGTGCCAAAATGATCTCGATCCTGGTGAACCACTTTGTGACGAGTGTGGAGCGGACCAAAAATCGGGCCGAGTGACGTTGAAATCGTCCAAGCACGATGACACGTGTAGTAGCAGGTAAAGCACGAACACGCATATACCGGCCGCGTGTTTTTAAATTTCATGCATTTAAATTAGTGCGCTACTAAAACACACAGCACGCTCCCAGGGCGATCAGCATCATAGACACGTATCCACCATATGTATACATGTATTACATAATGGATCTTTCTCGAACGTCCATTAATCCATGTTTATTGTTCCACAGATCTGACCTCTTCCCTCCACACACCATATGTCAGCTGTGCTCTAAGCCCTACACAGACCCTAGGATCCTTCAATGTCTACACTCTTTCTGTGTGCAGTGTCTGATAGAGAGGTCTGGGGACAAGCAGAAGATGGAGTGTCCTACCTGTCAGAGAAGTATCACCATACCAGAGGGTGGAGTCAATGCTATACCTCAGAACCTCCATCTTGGCTTTGAGGTGGAGGTGGCTGGGTACATGTCCAAGATTGGCAGGGGTGGTGAAAAGTCATGTGATACTTGCAATGGGAGCAAGGGGCCTGCAGTGGTGTTCTGTTGTACATGTGGTCAGTTCCTCTGTACCTTCTGTCATGAGTACCACAAGAGCAGTAAAATATTCCATCATCACCAGATGGTTGGACTAGACCAGGAGTCTGTCAGACTACTTCCATCCATCATGACATCAACTGAACAACGTCATCATAAAACAAAAATCTATTGTGAGACCTGCCAGTGTCTGGTCAACAGAGACAGTGCCCCAGTTCTTCATAACCAACACAGGTTTGCTGATGTGTGTAATATTGCAACGGTCCGCAGATATGAAATGAGAGAAGCACTTGTGTGTGCACAAGAAATGACCTCAAAGCTGACCAGTGCCATTGGTGACAAATTCAAGATGGCAGAACAGGTTGAGACTTCCAGAGAGAATGCCACACTGCTCATTAACCAAGCCTTTGAACAGCTCCACCAAGCCATAGAGGAAAGGAAGAAGACACTGTTGTCAGAGATGGAGGTCATTACACTTTCTAAGACGACAGCTATGTCCCTCCAGAAGGAACAGTTAGTGAAGATACAAGATGAGATTGGTCGCTACACTGAGATGACCTCCCACATCCTCCAGACCCACACTGACCATGAGGTGGTAGCTCTTGGAGATCTGCTACCCACTGAACTGAAGGCCACCCTGAAGAAGGTTGAGGGAGTCTCCCTCTCTACCAGTGACATACATGTGACCCTACAAACTGATTCTCTGATGAAGGAACTCTCCATATTTGGTCATGCAATGACTTCATCTCCATCACAAAGCACATGGTCTTCTAAGTCAGCAGCCAGGATGGACATGGTGTATAGTGTAAAAGTGGAGACCAAGAGCTCAGAGGGAGAGAGGTACCCATATGGTGGTCTGCAGGTGAAGGCTGAACTGAGGCCCAAGTCACATGATGGAGCAGTTGTCCCAGGAAAGGTGGAGGACCATGGAGATGGTACCTACACCATCACCCTCACCCCTCAGACTACTGGTCCTCACCAGCTCCTCATCACAATGGATGGTGAACATGTACAGGGCAGTCCTCATGACCTTGAGGTGAGGCCTAACTACAGCACCTTATGTAACCCCCAGCAAGTTATCAGTTGTAGAGGTCGTCCAAATGGTATAGCCATCCATGACAGTGGAGACATCTATGTAGCCTGTTGGATGGATAACTGTATTCGTGTGTTTGACCAAGGTGGTCATGAGAAGAGAACCATAGGTAGTGGTGGGAGGGGTGATGGTCAGTTCAGTGGACCATGTGGTATATCCATCAAGGGAGATGTGATGTATGTTGCTGACACTATCAATGATCACATTCAGAAGCTGACAACAGGAGGACAGTTCATGCAAAAGTTTGGCCAGCATGGATCAGGTCAGGGACAGTTTAGTGGACCAACATCAGTTATTGTTGACCAAAGAGATAGGATGATTGTTGCTGACAGTGACAACCATAGGGTAGTAATATTGGATCAAAATGGCAGCTGGCAATTGACCATGAATGGTAATGTCTCTGTTGCTCAGGATTTTAAGGATCCATGGGGTCTTGCTTTGGACCCTCAAGGGAACATCCATGTTGCAGCCAATGGTTCTAACACCATCAAAGTCTTCACACCAGAGGGGACCTATGTCAGATCATATGGAGATGTAAAGGTTCCATCTGGAATAGCAATTGATGAAGAAGGTTACAGCCTTGTCTGTGAGTACAGTGGCAATTGTCTCTCCATCTTTGATCCTGAGGGAAACAAGTTCCACACAGTTGGCAATCTCAATGCACCCAGTGGTATTGCTCTGGATCCTATAAGTGGTAGTCTGTATGTAGCCAACCGTGGTGCTAACACTGTATTAAAGTATGCTGTAATGATGATGTAATGATGATGTAGTGTTAATTCATAAGACCATTTAAAAGGTGTGTTGATGCATAGATGGGAACGAATGTTGCTATGGCAACAGAGGTGGGTATTATCATTTGAAGAAGGAGCTGTGATGTATGTCCTCATCACAATGGATGGTGAACATGTACAGGGTAGTCCTCATGACCTTGATGTGAGGCCTAGCTACAGCACCTTATGTAACCCCCAGCAAGTTATCAGTTGTAGTGGTTGTCCATCCGGTATAGCCAATGAGTTAATCACAGTCTATACCTAGGAAGCAAAACATGAGTGTGTGTGTGTATTGTGTGTATGTGTATGTGTGTGTTGTGTGTGAGAATAACATAGTATTCATAGCCCGTCAATGGAGACATGTGTATGTCACTTACGAGGTTGTGCTAGCAGCACCAGTGGTGAGGAGTTGGAGTCCCTGCACTTCTCAGGGTGCACACACTGCCCGCCATCCTCCACTAGCCCACTGGGGCAGAAGCACCCAGCCACACACACCTCTATGCAGGCCAAGGCTTTGCCCACATAGGTGGGGGGGCAGGCACTGC
This sequence comes from Eunapius fragilis, assembly GCA_963681505.1. Taxonomy (NCBI): domain Eukaryota; kingdom Metazoa; phylum Porifera; class Demospongiae; order Spongillida; family Spongillidae; genus Eunapius; species Eunapius fragilis. The sequence continues at coordinate 3,633,680 of OY811990.1, forward strand.
CACACTCCTTGAAGACCTTCCCTGGGGGGCAGCTTGATGGAGGGAAGGTGGGAGGAGGGAGGGTTGGGGGGGGGGAGTGGAGGAGGGAAAGGTAGAATGTTATGTTGTGAGTAGGATCTGGTAGGGTGTGGCTTGGTTACTCCACGCCCCTTTTTACTACATCATCAGAATTGTTTAGCCTAATAGATACATCAGTTACAGAATGTTAGTTAGCCCAAAGGAAAAGGGGAGGTTAGATGAGTTAGTTATTAGGGTGAGGGGGGAGCGAGACAGAGAGAGAGTGATAGAGAGAGAGAAGAGAGAGGAGGAGAGAGGTAGAGGGAGGGGAAGAGGGAGAAAGAGAGACATCAGCTCACCCTCCATTCATCCCTTTCTCCCCCTCCCTCCCCCTCCTCCACCCTCCTCCCCTCCCTCCCCCCCTCCTCCCCGTTTTGGGTGTCCGGACACCCCCCTTCCAGCCGATCATGAATAAATTAACGTCAAATTAACGTATCTTCACCACATTAACAACTTGGCGACAAAGCGGTCAGCTACGACAGAGGCTGATACCTGGGGGGAGGGGGGGGGGGGGGGGGGGGGGGGCAAGCCATTGAATAAGTATCGCGGTTCCCAACCCCCCGTTTGGAAAAACCTGTATCCGCCTCTGAGGAGAGACTAGATGCTTCAACTTGAAACAAAGCTGTTCCACGGTTGTAGCTGGTTTTTCCACACAGAATTGTAAAGGGAGAGAAACCAAATAGGACAACTTTTGTCTCTTCTTCCTTTCGTAGCTCTTTGTACTTGTGAGTCGCAATCGGCGATGTCCACCCATTCACATGCACCTAAGGTTCAATTATAGAGTATAGGCTATCAGTTACCGTATTGGGTATATGCAAAAAAAAATTTGGTACCTTAAATGCAAAAAAATAGAGGAGTTATAGCCTTGAACCCCCCCCCCCCCCCCACTGTAATTACTGAATTTATGATGTCACATTACAGTCTGACCTCGTTAAGAGCTCGCTCATATTCCCTCGTTAGATGTATCTGAACCTGCGTCAGCAGGTTCAATATAGGATTGATTGAGGAATGATGAATGTCATTAAAAAATTTTAATCGCGTCGGGAGGGACAACGGAGAAACGGATCACTTATCTCGTTGCAGCAATCGAACGACAACACCAAGATCTACGTTTTCATGCTAGTTTCATGTCATTAAACTATGCGCTTCCAGACAAACAAAGAACCTGCTTCTCGTGCCCATTCCCAAAAAAATTGTTCGTCGTCGTCGTCGTCTTCCTTAGGAAGGTATAACTCGAGCTACGAACGGTTTTAAAGAACGAAAATAGTACCAATCTCTTTAGAATTTACCGGCACGTTATCCTAGCATGTCATTTGGACACATATCACATCTAGAAAGAAACTACAGCGAGAAATACGGTCAAATACCCTATTTTGTTGCAAGTTCTATGGCCATCTAGCAAGTTCTAGCAAGTTCTTAATAAAAAAAAGAAAAAAAAACTTATGAAACAAGTAAATAAAAACATTCTCTAACGAGAAAGTTGGTGGGCATATAGGATTGACAATGTTGGTGTAAAAAGCACGGAAACAAGTGTGACAGAAATGTTACTGGAAAATTGAAATAGGCCTATATTTAGCCCAGTCACATTTAGGCAGCGCACGCCTGAGAAAATGGGCTAAATATAGGCCTATTTCAATTTTCCAGTAACATTTCTGTCACACTTGTTTCCGTGCTTTTTACACCAACATTGTCAATCCTATATGCCCACCAACTTTCTCGTTAGAGAATGTTTTTATTTACTTGTTGATATTTACGGTTATTAAGTGACTAGCTTGCACTGTAGATCTGACATTAAAATATAAGTCTTGGATTCGGAACAAACTTTCAACTATTTACCTGATCACTTTTGGACGAAATGGGTAGGTTGTCATTTAAAGGATTAATTTCTTAGTGACTGGATATGTGGGTAGTTTAGTTCTGCACTAAGCCAGCACACTTCCATACCTACGGATTTCTGTATAATTTTTGTACGCCAATGTCAAAACCGATGATTCATACTATGTCTGGAATGATGAGAGCAAGGTTTACATGGCAGAAAAAGAAAAGCCAGTGAGATGTACCATTGTAGACCTAGAGCAGAACAGAGTAAGTGACATAATACTTGCCTGTTTTAATTATGAAGAAAATTAACAATTGATGAAGTAAATTCAAAGTATATTAACCAAATGCATTGCAAGCCTATGACATGCCATTCTTTTATATTTCAAAATTAAAATATTTTTCTGAAGAAAAATATGTCCGCGTGAAAACCTGGTGTCGTTCATAAAATCATCTTCCTGTATCGATTGCAATTAGAGATCGTTGCGAAACTGCACGCGGACCTGATATAACCAGATATCATTAAATCGGCATGGGGCATCGACGTGTAATGTGGTAATGTGTACACAAAATTCAGACCACAGTAACTCCATGATGGAAAGAAAGATCAATTTCATGCATTTCAGGACGACGTTGAGGACCAATGTACTCTTAGAAAATATCCATTTTAGCGGCAATGGCTCATGCATTGTTTAATTTAATTAAGCTAAATCAAGTAATAAAAGGGGGATAGCCAATGTTACATTAGGGGGTTAGCCAATGACACATGAGGGGGCTTGCCAATGATACATGAGGGGCTAGTCAATGATACATGAGGGGACTAGCCAATGATACATGAGGGGGTTAGCCAATGATACATGAGGGGGCTAGTCAATGATACATGAGGGGGCTAGCCAATGATACACAAGGGGGCTAGCCAATGATTCACGAGGGGGCTAGCCAGTGATACATAAGGGGACTAGCCAATGATACATGAGGGGGCTAGCCAATGATACATGAGGGGGCTAGCCAATGATACATGAGGGGGCTAGCCAATGATACGTGAGGGGGCTAGCCAATGATACGTGAGGGGGCTAGCCAATGATACATGAGGGGGCTATCCAATGATACATGAGGGGGCTAGCCAATGATACGTGAGGGGGTTAGCCAATGATATGTGAGGGGGCTAGCCAATGATACATGAGGGGGCTAGCCAATGATACATGAGGGGACTAGCCCATGATACATGAGGGGGCTAGCCAATGTTACATGAGGGGGCTAGCCGATGATACGTGAGGGGGTTAGCCAATGATACGTGAGGGGGCTAGCAATGATACATGAGGGGACTAGCCAATGATACATGAGGGGGCTAGCCAATGATACATGAGGGGGCTAGCCAATGATACATGAGGGGGCTCCAATGATATATATACAAGCCTCATGCCCAGACCCAAACTAGCAGCTGTGGATGGATTACATCACCACTACGCATGAATAGGGTCTGGTACGTAGATTTGATGTGGGCATGGAAACACTTGTAAATAATCCTTTAAACAAAGGGGTCACCTTTAAGATAAAACACATCACCTTATGTAACCCCCAGCAAGTTATCAGTTGTAGTGGTCGTCCAATGGGAATCGCCATCCATTGCAGTGGGGACATCTATGTAACCTGTTGGGATGACAACCGTATTCGTGTGTTTGACCAAGGTGGTCATAAGAAGAGAACCATAGGTAGTGTTGGGTGTGGTGACGGTCAGTTCTGTGGACCACGTGGTATATCCATCAAGGGAGATATGATGTATGTTGCTGACACTGGCAATAATCGCATTCAGAAGCTGACAACAGGAGGACAGTTCCTTCAAAAGTTTGGCCAATATGGATCAGGTCAGGGACAGTTTTGTGAACCAAGATCAGTTATTGTTGACCAAAAAGATTGGATGGTTGTTGCTGACAGTGACAACCATAGGGTAGTAATATTGGATCAATATGGCACCTGGCTATTGACCATACATGGTAATGCTCAGGGTTTTAAGGATCCAAGGGGTCTTGCCTTGAACCCCCAAGGGAACATCCATGTTGCAGCCAATGGTTCTAACACCATCAAAGTCTTCACACCAGAGGGGACCTATGTCAGATCATACGGAGATATAAAGGTTCCAACTGGAATAGCAATTGATGAAGAAGGATACAGCTTTGTCTGTGAGAGTGGAGGCAATTGTCTCTCCATCTTTGATCCTGAGGGAAACAAGATCCACACAGTTGGAAATCTCAGTGACCCCTATGGTGTTGCTCTGGATCCTATAAGTGGTAGTCTGTATGTAGCCAACTATGGTGCTAACCCTGTATTGAAGTATTCTGTGTAGTGGTGATGTAATGATGATGTAGTGTCATAACATGAATGTTGCTATGGCAATAGAGGAGCATGATGTGTACGTTGTACAGGTCAGTCCACATGACCTAGGCCTTGCTATAAAGCCCCAGCAAATGATGATGTAATGTACATAAGAAGACACTGGGCATGAGGAGGTGGGGGGATGCAAGGTTGGGAAAGAGCGTTGCTATGGTGACAGAGGACGATTTGAAGAGGCAGTTGCAGCTGAGATGCTAACCTGATGATCACAGTTTGTAAGGAAGCAAAAACATATCCAGTTCCGAGTCTGTCCCTCAGACGACAGGTGACATCATGGCTGGTGTTCCCTACAGAAGGTAGCCCCACCCACCCTAAAACCCTAAGCTCCTTGACCATCTTATCAGAGCTACGTATATACAGGTGAGAGGATGGAGGGGAGATGGAGGGGCTGGTGTTGAAGTTGTGCACTCACCCTGGTACCCGATACAGTCCCACATCTGCTTGGCCTCTTTGCTCAATCTCATGCACACAGTGGACAACAATAGCTGGCACTCGTGGGATGCACGTGGGACAGAAGGAGGCGTGGTCTGCTTCCTGTAGTGAGGGGGTGTGGTTAGCAAAGGGTGGGTCAGTAATGGGAAAATTTTACCATCAAGGTGTTGATTAATCCACATATGCTCTGGTCCTACCCTATTGCAATGAACAAGGTGAGGATTGTTCCCAACAAGTACTTCTTCGGGAACGTGTCCCTTTGGTTCCTGGCCTGGGACCTGACATCAGGTGAGGCTACGGGTACCCAGTCCATAGATGTTACAGTGGCTGACCCCCTCCACGGAGCCTTCAGTACCTCCCAGACCTCTGCCACTGTACCCATCATCCATGTTAACAATGCTCCCATGTTGGCACCAGGAGCCAAGCTCCTCCCTATATTGGAGGACACACCCACCTCTAATAAAAATGGGACAGCAGTGGCAGATATCGTGACTGGTGTTTACATTGGTGTGGATCCTGGATCTGAAGTGGGTGTGGCAGTGGTGGGCGTGGACCTGAGGTATGGGGTGTGACAGTGGTGGTGTCCCCAGTCCAAAACATGGCAGACGTTTGTGGGGGACATCTACTATGGTGTGGTGGTGCCCAAGGACCCCTTGGTACAGAAGGCCACCCTCCTCGCTGGAGACTATTCCTGCCCATGTGGAACTTCAACACACTCAAGGACAACACACTCTATGATATGGTGCAGTATTACCACCATAAAAACCAGACCCATGACCTGATCCATAACCTCACCATATGATCCACCTAGCCATCTTCTGTGTGGTGGTCATTGCCATCATCCTGGTGGTGGTGTTCTACTGTTATCACCAATACAAGACTTGGCTGGCATTGGTCTGGGGACTTGGCTGTGATCCAACCAGCAACTTTCATTCCTGATGTAGAAAATCTTGCTCTGTTGCCATAGCTACAATTAATATTACCACATTTCAGTTCAAACGTCAGTCTTACTAAGCCTCAATTCCATACACTATATATTTACCAAACATGACATCACTATTACATCACCACTACACAGAATACTTCAATACAGTCTTAGCACCACAGTTGGCTACATACAGACTACCACTTATAGTATCCAGAGCAATACCACAAGGTCCATTGAGATTGCCAACTGTGTGGATCTTGTTGTTGCATGTACTGACACACTCACCTACAGAACACCAGCAGCCATTCAAGATAAGATGGACCAGTTCATTGGCACAGGTAGAAGGATATTTGGCCTTGCTTGGGACCCTAGTGAGGTGGATGTGGTTAACTCTAGTGAAGTGGGTGAGGTTACCACTAGTGAGGTGGGTGTGGTTAACTCTAGGAGGTGGGTGTGGTTACATTTATCGTGATGGTGTGTGATCATCTTAGCATGACTTTGTGACAAGGGCTCATGGATCTATTTCACCTTTTATTTTTGTTTGCTAACTATTCACGGTGTCTATGAGTGTTAATAAGCTGTGCTGTATATTTTTTGGAGAGAGTCATGGCGAAGAGGAGTGTGGTTGTGTGATACGTGTGGTATATGTGTAATGTGTGGGTATGTGATGTTTAATGTACTGTGATGTGGGTGTGATATAGTGCATCACACACATCACATCACAATATGTGTGCATGCACACATTGGACCACGTGTGAATGGTAATAACTTTTCTTCTAATTAGAAGGAAAGCTACAAGTAAAGAAACGTCCCTATCCTTGTGAAGCCACTGTGTAAGGATGGCCTGGTAAGTGCACCACATCAGTTATCTCATCAGTTACCTCATCACAAATCATTTGTGCCCTAAACTTGCACATCGCCAGCAACATTATTAGTTGTTTAGTTTCTATTATATCATCATACTTATACTGTTCCTCTTATTTGAAATTTTTTGTGTCTTTTTGATTACTTCCAAATTTGCACCTCTTTTTATGGCACGTGATAACCCATAAAACATGGCTCTTTCCCTAAATGGGAGGGGGTAGGGGATGGTCAGATTGGCGTAGTGGTTACACCAATTTATTCACAGTGCAAGGTTAGTGGTTCAAATCATACCGAGGTACAAATTTCAACACCGTTTACGAAAATCCAAGGTCAAAGGTCGACGTAACATACTTGAGTGCTTCAAACATACACCTCACCATGAGTGCCACCTACTAATGTGAACCCATATACAATCCCTGCCAAAACAATCACCCGTGCGATGTAGCAAACAGCCCAACCCAGGCAGTCCAGTGATATGCATATAAGATAATGCTTTACTGCACTGGGTATAAGGAAATGAATAGGGCATAGGCACATTAGCTCGTACACATAGAACCTCTGATTGTGTGTGTCATTGTGAGAATGTGTTGTGAGAATGTGGTTGCACAGGCACAAATTCTTTGCAGGAGTGAAGATACATTGTACAATGAATTGCAATACAGCAAGATGGGATGATCTTTTTGTCATGAAGTCGAGTGCTCGACTGGACATTTGAAGCATAGATTCATGATGACATTATATGCATATGATATGTTCAGCTATGAAAGTTAATAACTTGATTATTTTAACTGGTGGTACTGCAGCTACCCCCCAGCTGTGGGAAGGCCATTGGGGCTAACAGGTTTCATATGCCTTCATGTAGTTTGTGTATGAGTGTCACACTAGTGGTAAGCCGCACTTTAGAAGCTATGGCCAAATGATGTTTCTGCTCACAGCATCATAAACCTTCTTAGTTTCAAAGAAGCAGATGTGTAGAGGGCACTGCTGATCGCCAACTTTCTCCTGTATTCGTCTTGTGACAAAAACTGTGTCATTATGTAGATGTACATCAACACTTCTTCCTAGCACCTTGCATACTATGTTCTCAGATAGTTGTTGAAGCTTAAAAATCTTCGCTGTCATCTAAGTTAGTGTATGCTCGTGATGACTATGATAAGATGGGAAAGGGATTAAACCAGCAAATATAATTAGGTGTGGTGCTCTTGGGTGCTGGTGCTCTCAGGTGTGGTGCTCCCAGGTGTGGTGCTCACGGGTGTGGTGCTCCCAGGTGTGGTACTCATGGGTGATGGTGCTGTAGTGCTCTTGGGTGCTGGTGCTCTCAGGTGTGGTGCGCCCAGATGTGGTGCTCTCAGGTGTGGTGCTCCCAGATGTGGTGCTCTTGGGAGCTGGTGCTCTCAGGTGTGGTGCTTGTGGGTGCTGGTGCTCTTGGGAGATAAAGCGACTCAAGAGTCATTCTCCTGCCATACAATATTTTGATAATGGCACCTCACTTCATAGTATTGGTACAGGGTACATTAGAAGGTATGGTGGGAAGGTGCGGTGTGATGAGGGTGGTAGGAAGGTAAGGTGTGATGACGGTGGTGGGAAGGTGAGGAGTGATGTGCATGGTGGGAAGGTGAGGAGTGATGAGGGTGGTGGGAAGGTGAGGGTGATGAGGGTGGTGGGCAGGTGAGGCATGAGGGTGGTGGGAAGGTGATGTGTGATGAGGATGGTGGGAAGGTGAGGAGTGATGAGGGTCAGTAATGGTATCCAAAAATACCGAAAATCTCGTTTTTTGCTTAAAAACTGTCCATAAGATTTTCAAGACAAGTTTTTAAATGTATTTGCCTCATTACTGGAGCCATATTCATCATCCACTACCTTGTGTAAGCAAAGAACTCGCTGAAGTAACCATAGTTTCTGTAACAGCTGTAATTGGTAAGATCTCATCGATAAGCCCTTTCCTTTGTTCCTACTGGGGGACGTTTTTATGTAAACGGTCAAATGTTTTCAATGAGCTGCTAATTGTGAAATAGTGTTTATAGTTTTAATTCAACTCACTGAATTTTTTTGTTAAAACGAGTTGGGCTAGTGAAACCAATATACGGAACGTTCTTATCGGACCCCAAAGGCACCTTTATTATTTTTACTTCCTCGATGCTGTCCTGGACTATAATAACAGCACAATAACATCACTAACACCTGATCCAATCGTCAAAGAGATGGTCTATGCACGGCAGAAACTTGTTACGCAGATCTGTCGCTAGAATATGTCTGGCAGCAATCAACAGCTCCTTCCTCAGGTGGGCTACCTCCTGGGGACAGTTCCTAAGCAACGCCACCATACCCTGGACCAGGTTAGAGGCATAGGATGCAACTTGTTCCTGTGGGGGGCAGGGGGAGCGTGTGTGAGTACATGTGGGGGCAGGGGGTCATGTATGGGGGCAAGGGGGCAGGGGGACGTGTATGAGGGCAAGGGGGGAAGGGGGTCATGTATGAGGTCAAGGAGGGCAGGGGGTCATGTATGAGGGTGAGGGGGGGGGCAGAGGGGGCATGTGAGAGTACATGTGGAGGCAGGAGACCATGTATGGACAGGGTCACATATGAGGGCAAGGGGGGTAGCTGTAAGGGTACATGTCTGTTAGGTTAAGACTACATTGTGCACGTTCCCTTGTGCCTCTCAGTTTTAACCATGCTGACTTGCACACTGTAACTACTCACCACAAAATCAACATTGTTTTTAATGGCAGTCACAACCATGTTTGTGCATGTCCTTGAAGTAGTGTAGGCTATTAGTGCCACTCCCCCTAGTCATAAAAGCCCATTCCTCCCGAGGGACCAAGTAAAGAGAACAGATGCTGCTCTGATTCAGCATTTGGTCCACCAACAACTAAAGGCCAGAATCCCTTGTTTTATAACATCACGTAAAGGGACAAATGAGATATAACTATATGGAGGGGGAGGGGCCTGTTCCCCTTGCCCCCAATGCCACCATTGATGACAAGGACAACACAACTATAGTCCGTCTGGTGACCAGACTGCTCAACCTGTATGACCAGCCTCTTGAGGTCCTAAGTGTTTTTGGAGACCATCCTAACATCATTGTCATCACTGTCAGCAGTGGGACCATTCCAGACTATGTTATGGAACAGTCATGTACAAACCTGTCCCACTGTATCATTCTAAGGAGGTATCCTGAGGTACACGCCCCCACTTCATTACTTCTCTGCCACACCCTGTCAGCCCATCACCTTTGTCATGAAGGCCTGTGATAACAACAGTGTGGATGTCCTCAAGTGCCAGACGGCTACCATCTGCATCTGTGTGCCGTTCCTCAACCACCCACCACAGTTCTCCCCAGCTGTGATGTACGTTCTGGAGGACCAGACTACCTTCACGTCTCTGAACATCTCAGCAGCTCTCTCTGATGTTGAAGATGGCACACCACCACTCAACGGTACACACATCCTCACTGACCCCGCCCATGGTAAGGCCTACTACAACAACATCACAGGTAATGTCACGTACAGACCAGACCCTGCCTATTATGGCCTAGACCTCATCTATGTACGGGCATGTGACACCCTCAATGGCTGCATGGTGGGTAACATCACTGTGGTTGTGCAGAACGTGAACCACCCACCATCAGTATAGGAGGATGCTTGGGGACATCCACACTGTTGTTATCGCAGACCTTCATGTGATGGGCTGACAGGGTGTGGCAGAGAAGTAATGAAGTGGGGGCGTGTACCTCAGGACACCTCCTGAGTATGATATGTTTCCGATTGTTGTCCCACACTCTATGGAGAAGAGGTCAGAGTACACAGGGTCATTGGGGGTCTGTTATGTTTAACCCTTGAGGTCCTCAGTCAAACATTCTTACCACGTTCCCAATCTCATTCCCACAGCCATACGCTAAGCAAACGCAAACATAACATCAACATGACATCATCATTACATCAAAAACATGACATCATTATTACATCACCACTACACAAAATACTTCAATACAGTCTTAGCACCACAGTTGGCTACATACGGACTACCACTTATAGGATCCATAGCAATACCACGGGGTGCATTGAGATTGCCAACTGTGTGGATCTTGTTTCCCTGAGGATCAAAGATGGAGAGACAATTGCCACTCTTCTCACAGACAAGGCTGTAACCTTCTTCATCAATTGCTATTCCAGATGGACCCTTTACATCTCCATATGATCTGACATAGGTCCCCTTAGGCGTGAAGACTTTGATGGTGTTAGAACCAAAGGCTACAACATGGATGTTCCCTTGAGGGTCCAAGGCAAGACCATAAGGATTCTTAAAACCATGAGCACCAGAGACATTACCATTTATGGTCAATAGGCAGATGCCATTTTGATCCAATATCACCACCCTGTGGTTAATATGGTCAGCAACAATCATCCTATCTCTTTGGTCAACAATAACTGATATTGGTTGATTAAACTGTCCCTGACCTGACCCATGTTGGCCAAACTTTTGTAATAACTGTCCTCCTGTTGTCAGCTTCTGAATGCGATGATTGCCAGTTTCAGCTACATACATCACATCTCCCTTGATGGATATACTATATGGAGAACTGAACTGACCATCACCACTCCCACCAATACCTATGGTTCTCTTCTCATGACCACCTTGGTCATACACATGAATACTCTTATCACTACAGGCTACATAGATGTCTCCACTGTCATGGATGGCAACATCTAATGGACCACGACTACAACTGATAACTTGCTGGGGGTTACATAAGGTGCTGTAGCTAGGCCTCACATCAAGGTCATTAGGACTGCCCTGTACATGTTCACCATCCATTGTGATGAGGAGCTGGCGAGGACCAGCAGCCTGAGGGGTGAGGGTGATGGTGTAGGTACCATCTCCATGGTCCTCCACCTTTCCTGGGACAACTGCTCCATCATGTGACTTGGGCCTCAGCTCAGCCTTCACCTGCAGACCACCATATGGGTACCTCTCTCCCTCTGAGCTCTTGGTCTCCACTTTTACACTATACACCATGTCCATCCTGGCTGCTGACTTAGAAGACCATGTGCTCTGTGATGGAGATAGAGCTGAGGCCATTACATGACCAAATATGGAGAGTTCCTGCATCAGAGAATCAGTTTGTAGGATCACATGAATGTAATTGGACTGACTGGGAGTGAGGGAGACTCCCCCAACCTTCTTCAGGGTGGTCTTCAGTTCAGTGGGTAGTAGATCTCCAAGAGCTACCACTTCATGGTCAGTATGGGTCTGGAGGATGTGGGAGGTCATCCCAGTGTAGCGACCAATCTCATCTTGTATCTTCACTAATTGTTCCTTCTGGAGGGACATAGCTGTCGTCTTGGAAAGTGAAATGGCCTCCATCTCTGACAACAGTGTCTTCTTCCTTTCCTCTATGGCTTGGTGGAGCTGTTCAAAGGCTTGGTTTATGAGCAGTGTGGCAGTCTCTCTGGAAGTCTCAACCAGTTCTATCATCTTGTCATTGGCACCAATGGCACTGGTCAGCTTTGAGGCCATTTCCTGTGCACACACAAGTGCCTCTCTCATTCCATCTCTGTGGACCTTTGCAATATTGCACACCTCAGCAATCCTGTGGTCCTTGTGAAGGACTAGGGTACAGCCTCTGCAGACCAGACACTGGCAGGTCTCACAGTAGAATTTTAACTTCTCTTTGTCATGATGAGGTTGGGAGCAGAGATGTTCAGTTGGTGTCATGATGGATGGAAGTAGTCTAACAGACTCCTTGTCTAGTCCTACCATCTGGTGATGGCACAGTATCTTATTGCGTTTGTGGTGCTCATGACAGAAGGTACAGAGGAACTGACGACATGTACAACAGAACACCACTGCAGGCCCCTTGCCCCCATCAATACAAGCATCACATGACTTTTCACCACCACTGCCAATCTTGGACATGTACCCAGCCACCTCCACCTCAAAGCCAAGATGGAGGTTCTGAGGTATAGCATTGACTCCACCCTTTGGTATGGTGGTACCTCTCTGACAGGTAGGACACTCCATTGTCTGCTTGTCCCCAGACCTCTCTATCTCCATATGCAGACACTGCCCGCAGAAAGAGTGTAGACATGGAAGGATCCTAGGGTCTATGTAGGGCTTAGAGCACAGCTGACATAAGGTGTGTGGAGGGAAGAGGCCAGATCTGTGGGGGAAAAGAACATGAATTGATACTATAGGAAGAAGGAGAATATCATTGCCCCACACACGTCATATACCACTGACGAGGTATTGTTTGATCTTACAAAGCTTGATTATAGAGATACATGCATCGGAAACGATAAACATTTTTGAAAGTAGCGCAATGGCTTTCAAGCCTTAACAATGCCACAAGGCAATAGTTCTTGTGCAGCAGCAAATAGTAAACCACTAGTCGGGCGGGCCCTATCACCGCGTTTGGTCGGGCCACCCGACCAAACGCGGTGGTAGGGCCCGGCCGCCCGACTAGTAGACCACATAACATCTAGCAGAGTTGTGACGGAAATAAATGAGCGGACGCCTATGCTGTGCCCATAACTAGGGGGACCATTCGTATAGCAAATTATAGTACATATCTGTTAATGGGTGTTTGAGTTTACCTGCTACGGAAGTCGTCTTGTTCGGACGATCTCAACATCGCGATTTCGAATATGATATAAATACACCACGCTCTCACGTGCAAGGCTTACGAGGTGGCGTGGTTTCTTTTGGCATGCGTGGATAGCTATTAGCACTAGACAGAGAACTGAAGTAACGAAGAATTGTACTATAGTGTAGCGGCAGCGGCTGCTATGTACGTACATCACCTGAAAGTAATTTTACAAAAGATCTCACTTTCATTTTCGTCATAGAGTTAGCTGTCATACAAATATAAACTTCTGTTCATCACAGACATGAATACATGTAATATTGAAGGTCTGGTATACCACACAGCTCAGTTTGGAGGGGGCAAAGAATGTCCCAGCCCTCTTGGGCTTAGAAGTAGACCATCTAGATAACACATGGTGTTATGAGAACACCTCATCACATTTGAACTGATGTGCACATAAACCACTCACTGGGCAGGAACAGGGGTTCTTGGTGGAAACCTCGGATAGGGTGGTACATATTACGCCCCCACACGCCCCCTTGCTTACTTGGACGTTGCTCAGGTGTAGATGGTGAAGCCATGCCGGGACTGGACTGACCAGATGGGGCTGGGGACTGGGGCTCAGGATTGTCCACAGGAGACAAGTACTGTCGCCAGTAGTCCCCAGAGATACCCATCAAACGTTACATCACCTGTACATTGGGTGAGGGGATGAGGGAGAGAGTGGAGTTAGAGCTACACACTGAGGATTCTAATAGACAACCTTTGGTTGCAGCTGTGTGTCCTTCCACATATCTGAAGGCTCTGGGTTTGCACAAGCAAAGCCCACAATAGTTGGCCCAAACACTTTGGCAAGGCTGGCTGTGGGCATCTTGTTAGACTCACTGTGTGATGCAACCCTGTAGACACACAAGGATGTATGAATGCACGTCTTTACATACAACAGGTGGGGTGTACTTCTGCAAATGGAGGATGATAAAAGCCAGTGTGCCTTTGTTAGCAGGAGGAAGTTCAGCTATGGTCTCAAGGGTAGAGGCCAGATCATTCTCTTCAGCTTCACTTTCTGTTTGTACACAGTTGAATGAATGAATGCAGTAGGTTCAGTTATTTCCCTCTCCATACCAGCGGCTTGCAAGAAGGCATTATGCATCTTGAAGGTGAGGAGAGGTTCCCTCAGACACCTCAGGAAGTCCTTGAGCACACCACACACCACATTGATGTCCTGCACTCCCTCCAAGAAGGAAGGGTTCCCTTTGGCCTTCAGCAGACGCTCCTTGAGCTCATTGACCATCTTATCAGAGCTACAGGTGAGAGGATGGAGGGGTGATGGAGGGGATAGTGTTGAAGTGGTGCACTCACCCTGGTACCCGATACAGTCCCACATCTGCTAGGCCTCTTTGCTCAATCTCATGCACACAGTGGACAACAATAACTGGCACTCGTGGGATGACAGAAGGAGGCATGGTCTGCTTCCTGTAGTGAAGGGGTGTGGTCAGTGAGGGGGAGTGGTTAGCCACTCTTAACAGATCATGATAACCCCAAATGAAGCACACCTCTCTCGCCAAAAGACATTTCCAGCATGGCTGTTGTTGTTTGGTGTGTATGTCAATGGACGATCCAGGTACTTTACAGGACCCCGCCCCCCAAGTGATGGTCTTCATACCACACACCAATGTCTTCACCATGGTGCGACAGTCAGTGACAGATACGGGGATGACTGTACTCATGGCCACCATAGAGCAGGCTACTTGGGGGGAAAGGTAAGGAGAGGTGTGATATGAAAGTAGTGTAGGAAGGGTGGGGTGAGGGAGGACATTGGTGTGGTCATCAGACCCCTCCCCTCTTCTCCATACCCTCACCATGCCTCCCTCCCTCCCTCCCCTAATGTACCAGATGAAGATGGAGCAGGTGAGCCAGACTTCTTCACATCTCCATTGGGTGTGCTGGAGGTAACAGCTGTCTCATGCCTGGGGCTAACCCCAGGGTCACTGGGGGGTGATGGCTGACAATGTTTGAACAGTTCGGGGATCTTGTACAGCGCTATGGCTTTGAACTTGAGTATGAACACCTCCATCATCTTCATGAGCAGCTCCCTGGCCCCAGTGTCCTGCTCTGACTTCACCCTGATGCTCTCCACCAGGTTGAGCAGCAGCTTGCATGACATCATCTGGATGCTCACAGGGATGGTGTCATCGTGGACATTATTAGCAAACAGGTGGACGGCCATTGACAGCTGCTGCAGGGTAAGTTGGGTACGAATATGGTGGACCAGATCAGCCAGTATACTGTATGCCAGAGACCTGATTGGTTGGGAGGAAATCATTTAATAATAGCACATTAAAATCACATAACACCACACCCTCACACCTAACACCTCTCTGATAAAACCTCACACTGAAAGTGAAAGCGAAATCACCAGAGCTGTCAAGATAAACATTTATAAACTCACCTCCAGAAGTTGGAACATTCCAGTGAGGATACCCTGTAAAGAATGAGACCTGGTCACATCACAACAGCAACCAACATCAGTCCAAACTATTACTGCATCTCAGAACATGTACTCAAACCACACACGTGCACACACACACAGATACACACATGCACACTCAGGCACACCCACACACATCCACACACATCCACACCCACACTCACACACACTCAGCACACACACATACACACAAACACACTCAGCACACACACACACATACACACACCACACACACACAAACACACACACACACACACACACCTTCACATGTCCTTTCAGCTGCTCAACACTGGTTGCCCAGCAACTAAGAAAGCTAGTTTTGGAGCTGATGCACAGGCTTCCAGCCAATGAAAGGAAGGTAATTCAGATATATGCACAGACTTCTCCCTCCTCCCCCACCTCCTCCCTCCCTCTCCCCTCCCCATCCCTCCCCATTCATTCAGTACCCTTCATATCTGAGAGTGACTGTCAGTTGTAAACTGAGGTTCCCCTAAAAATCAGTAGACATGGTTACCAAGTACACACACACACACACACACACACACACACACACACACACACACACACACACACTACATACCATCCTTCAACAGCTGCAGGAAAATTGGAATAGCTGTTTCCAGAAAATTAGAGTAATGTTGGGAGTTGATGATGTTCTACATGAGGGTGGTGGGTCGAGGGAGGGAAGACACACCAATCAGGCACCCCTCCACCTTTAAGCGCCTTGCTCGCACGATATATTCGCAGCCGTGTTACAGCCTCTTACATGCTACAGTAAACTATATGCAATAATGTGCTGCTACGTAGGACCTTACCTCCAAGTTCTCACTAACTTCCTGCGCTGCTTTTAGCTTGCCTTCATTCGCTGTGTGTGGGTATTCAACAGCCTTATCATGTGAGGGCTTACCATGTGGGCATTGAGCAGCTGCATCACCACGCAACACCCTTGCCGCATGCATGGAACTCTCAAACGTAACGAAACGTGCACTGACGGGTAGCCGGATCCACCAGACAAGTTAGGTGACTTCGCAGCTTGGACATCAAACTACAGTACCTTACCCGAGGCTACAATTAGAATTATAAACTATTCGCTCCGCCCATATAGGCATGACGTAACCCAATGCAGTAGTCCCAATCTAATGTATGTTTTCATTTCATCAGGTGATAGATAGATAGAACATCATAACTTGGAGTAGTGAAGGCTATCTGTGCCACTCCCACTGGGTCATAAAAAGCCCAGTCCTCCCAAGGGACCAAGTAACGAGAACAGATGCTGCTCTGATTCAGCATTTGGTCCACCAACAACTGAAGGCCAGAATCCCTTGTTTTATAACATCACGTAAAGGGACAAATGAGATATCACTGTTCTGTAGGTACTCTTTGCACTCACATTGCAATGATTTAGCTTGTGGTTGAGATCCTAGAGTTTATCAGCAGAAGTCACCCATGCTTGCACCTTAGCCTTTTCTATGCTATGCATCATCCTGCTGTTGACCCTTCAAATAGTAAGTTAAAATCATCACCACCTTGTACTAGTAACAGGTTGTATTCTTGGTATCTCACTGTTCAGCTTTATACATCACACTGCCAAACTGCTTCTTCTCTTTCAAAATGTCATCTCCAGGATCCCAACGTGACTTCAGGGTTGAACGTAGTCACGTACCCATACGTAAGCATTGTTAGTACCGTGCGTTTGGGTCTGGGTACCCTGCATTATACAGCAAGCGATAATGCTTACTTACATTGGGTCTGGGTACGAGACCAGGTGACATAGAACGCTTTTCAAACCACGTGGGCTGATGGAGATTACAAGGATTGATGAAAAGAAAACCTATGACACTGGGATCCAATCAGTGACTGTTATTGCTGGTGTAGAAAACCTTTCTCTGTTGCCACGGCTATACCAGTTTCTCACAGTCTTACTAAGTCTCACTATATTAAAAACAAATATTACATCATCATTACATCACCACTACAAAGAATATTTCAAAACAGTCTTAGCACCAGTGTTGGCTACATACAGACTACCACTTATAGGATCCAGAGCAACACCACAGGGATTAGTGAGATTGTCAACTGTGTGGATCTTGTTTCCCTCAGGATCAAAGATGGAGAGACATTTGCCTCTGTTCTCACAGACAAGGCTGTAAACTTCTTCATCAATTGCTATTCCAGCTGGATCGTTTACATCTCCATATGATCTGACATAGGTCCCCTCTGGTGTGAAGACTTTGATGGTGTCAGGATCACGGGCAGCAACATGGATGTTCCCTTGAGGGTCCAAGGCAAGACCCCATGGATTATTACAACCCTGAGCACCAGAGACATTACCATTTATGGTCAATAGCCAGCTGCCATTATGATTCAATATTTCTACCCTGTGATTCTCAGCAACAATCATCCTATCTCTTCCGTCAACAATAACTGATGTTGGGTATCCCATACATGATCCAAATATTTGTAGGAACTGTCCTCCTGTTGTTAGCTTCTGAATGCGATGATTACCATATTCAGCAACATACATCACATCTCCCTTGATGGATATACCATATGGTCCACTGAACTGACCATCACCACTCCCACCACTACCTATGGTTCTCTTCTCATGACCACCTTGGTCAAACACACGAATACTGTTATCCCCACCACAGGCTACATAGATGTCTCCACTGTCATGGATGGCTATACTCATTGGACCACCACTACAACTGATAACTTGCTGGGGGTTACATAAGGTGCTGTAGTTAGGCCTCACATCAAGGTCATGAGGACTGCCCTGTACATGTTCACCATCCATTGTGATGAGGAGCTGGTGAGAACCAGCAGCCTGAGGGGTGAGGGTGATGGTGTAGGTACCATCTTCATGGTCCTCCACCTTTCCTGGGACTACTACTCCATCATGTGACTTGGGCCTCAGCTCAGCCTTCACCTGCAGACCACCATATGGGTACCTCTCTCCCTCTGAGCTCTTGGTCTCCACTTTTACACTATACACCTTGTCCATCCTGGCTGTTGACTTAGAAGAGCATGTGCTTTGTGATGGAGGTGAGGCCATTACATGACCAAATTTGGTGAGTACTTTTATCAAAGAATCAGTTTGTAGGGTCACATGTATGTCACTGGTAGAGAGGGAGACTCCCTCAACCTTCTTCAGGGTGGCCTTCAGTTCAGTGGGTAGCAGATCTCCAAGAGCTACCACCTCATGGTCAGTGTGGGTCTGGAGGATGTGGGAGGTCATCTCAGTGTAGCGACCAATCTCATCTTGTATCTTCACTAACTGTTCCTTCTGGAGCGACAGAGCTGTTGTCTTGGAAAGTGAAATGGCCTCCATCTCTGACAACAGTGTCTTCTTCCTTTCCTCTATGGCTTGGTGGAGCTGTTCAAAGGCTTGGTTAATGAGCAGTGTGGCATTCTCTCTGGAAGTCTCAACCTGTTCTGCCACCTTGTCATTGGCACCAATGGCACTGGTCAGCTTTAAGGCCTTTTCCTGTGCACACACAAGTACCTCTCTCATTCCATCTCTGTGGACCTTTGCAATATTGCACACCTCAGCAATCCTGTGGCCCTTGTGAAGGACTAGGGTACAGTCTCTGCAGACCAGACACTGGCAGGTCTCACAGTAGAATTTTAACTTCTTTTTCTCATGATGAGGTTGGGAGCAGAGATATTCAGTTGGTGTCATGATGGATGGAAGTAGTCTGACAGACTCCTGGTCTAGTCCTACCATCTGGTGCTGGAGCAGTATCTTGTTGTGTTTGCGGTACTCATGACAGAAGGTACAGAGGAACTGACCACATGTACAACAGAACACCACTGCAGGCCCCTTGCCCCCATCACAAGCATCACATGACTTTTCACCATCACTGCCAATCTTGGACATGTACCCAGCCACCTCCACCTCAAAGCCAAGATGGAGGTTCTGAGGTATAGCATTGACTCCACCCTCTGGTATGGTGATACTTCTCTGACAGGTAGGACACTCCATCTTCTGCTTGTCCCCAGACCTTTCTATCTCCATATGCAGACACTGCCCACAGAAAGAGTGTAGACATGGAAGGATCCTAGGGTCTGTGTAGGGCTTAGAGCACAGCTGACATATGGTGTGTGGAGGGAGGAGGCCAGATCTGTTGAACCATAAACACGGATTAATGGACGTTCAACACAACATGTGTACGTATGATATTACATGTGGAGTTTTTTGTAGTTTACAATTCTACAGTTGCTACATAGATGAATTAAGAAAACACTCAGCGACTGGTAAGGTTGCTGATGTTTACCTGTTGCTGAATGCGTCGTCATTTTCGAACGATTTTCACACCACTATTTAATGCTTACCTGCTATATACTTCACTGTTTCCGAACAATTTCAACACCAATTCCACCTTCTGGTCATGCAGCTCCACACTCATCACGAAACGGCTGAACTGTTTCGAGTTCATTTCGACATAGTACGCACTTCGGCGCCGGCCGCTGTTGAATTAGTATGCCTACATGTGTTCCATTCAGTTTATTTCCACATCCAAAACAGAACTTTGCGGTAGCCCTGGTCGCCTTCTCTCCACAGTGAACACACACAGACCCCGACATGATGCGTTGGTTTGTTTATACCTTTACCACACCGCCCCGCCCCTTCACCCCGAATTAAGCTATGTCTTCAGGTCCAATGACTAGTATGGTTATAGATCCGCCTCTGGTTGATGACTTGCCAACGTACGTTCCGTGAGTTAAAAAAAAATCCCACAAAAGTGATCAGAAAACACCTATTTTTGAAAGTGACTTCGTGCGCGATGGCTTTGAAGCCTTAACAATACCACAAGGCAATAGTTCTTGTGCAGCAACAAATAGTAGACCACTAGTCGGGCGGCCGGGCCCTACCACCGCGTTTGGTCGGGTCACCCGACCAAACGCGGTGGTAGGGCCCGGCCGCCCGACTAGTAGACCACATAACATCTAGCAGAGTTGGGACGGAAATAAATGAGCGGACGCCTATGCTGTGCCCATAACTTAGGGGAACATTCATATAATATCTGTTAATGGTGACCCATATGATGGTGATGGTCATGATGACCCATATGGTGGTGATGGTCATGATAGCCCATATGATGGTCATGTTCATGATGACCCATATGATGGTGATGTTCATGATGACCCATATGATGGTGATGTTCATGATGACCCATATGGTGGTGATGTTCATGATGACCTGTATGATGGTGATGTTCATGATGACCCATATGATGGTGATGTTCATGATGACCCATATGGTGGTGATGTTCATGATGACCCATATGATGGTGATGTTCATGATGACCCATATGATGGTGATGTTCATGATGACCCATATGGTGGTGATGTTCATGATGACCCATATGGTGGTGATGGTCATGACGATCTATATATTGGTGAGGCTACGGGTACCCAGTCCATAGATGTCACAGTGGCTGACCCTCTCCACGGAGCCTTCAGTACCTCCCAGACCTCTGCCACTGTACCCGTCATCCATGTTAACAATGCTCCCATATTGGCATCAGGAGCCAAGCTCCTCCCTATATTGGAGGACATACCCACCTCTAATAACAATGGGACAGCAGTGGCAGATATCGTGGCTGGAGTTTACATTGATGTGGATCCTGGATCTGAAGTGGGTGTGGCAGTGGTGGGCGTGGATCTGAGGTATGGGGTGTGGCAGTGGTGGTGTCCCCAGTCCAAAACATGGCAGACGTTTGTGGGGGGACATCTACTATGGTGTAGTGGTGCCCAAGGACCCCTTGGTACAGAAGGCCACCCTCCTCGCTGGAGACTGTCGCGTACCATTCCTGCCAGTGTGGAACTTCAACACACTCAAGGACACCAGGGGATATTACAGACCTGCCTCTGATGTCCCTTACATCACCATTCTTGGCTGGGACAACACTGGGGTTACCAGGGGGAAGTCTGGCAGGTATGGGATTGATGCTTCTTATTACAACCTTAGCGACACTGATGAGTTCAGTGGAGTCATTGGGACTGCCACCATTGAGGTCATATCTGAGGATGACCCTACTGCTGTCAGGATATCGGGCAGTGGTAGTGGGATATACCTCAGTGTGGACTACCTACAGCTGAGTCCCTATGTGTGGATCATACAGCCCCAGTTTGTTTCACTTACTGACACTGACAATGCTTACCTTGTGTCCATAACTGTGCTGGTACTTAACCCCAAAGATATAGGTGCTAAATCCATTGGACTTCTCAATTCTTCTGCCGTCACTTTGGTTAATGATACGCTGGCTATCGTCACCATTAACCATACACAGGAAAAGATCCAACTGGACCGATACGTCTACGTCAATGACAGTGGTGAACCGTACTCGTACATTGTACCTCCACATGTACTCAGATGATGCCAATAATGTGACTATTGAAGCCTTCCAGGCACTCCTGATGCAGGTGGTGTATGGTGATGTTGCCGTGGAGATAGATAGCAGTACGCGCTATGTCACCATTGAGGTGGATGATGGTACCATTGTGACAACAGTTCAGACTGAGGTTCATGTTGTGCTGTTTGATGCCTACGACCCTGTTATTAGCAACTCCTTGACGTCATTCAACTTCACAGAGGATAGCACTTCTCCTGTCCCCCTGGTCTCTCCAAGCCTCACTCTCTCTGATTTGGACAACAATGTCTACTTCCTGATGGGCAATGCCACCATCTCCCTTACCCCAATACCTGCCTCCACTGATGAGAATGTCTCGGTGGACATCAGCTCCTATCCATTCCGATATGACCCCATTGCAGGTGGCATCATTCTGGTGGTGTTGTTCTACTGTTATCCCCAGTACAAGACTTGGCTGGGATTGGTCTGGGAACTTGTCCTTTCATCTCTGGACAACACAAAGTGCTTCTTTCCTCTGGTTCTTGAGCTTGTACTGGTGATAACAGTAGAACACCACCACCAGGATGGACCACCACACAGAAGATGGCTAGGAGGATCATATGGGTGAGGTTATGGACCAGGTCATGGGTATGTTTTTGATGCCGATAATTTATCCACCTCTAGACCCACCTCTGTACAGACCCATGACCTGATCCATAACCTCACCCATATGATCCTCCTAGCCATCTTCTGTGTGGTGGTCATTGCCATCATCCTGGTGGTGGTGTTCTACTGTTATCACCAGTACAAGCTCAAGAACCAGAGGAAAGAAGCACTTTGTGTTGTCCAGAGATGGAAGGACACCTATGTCCCTGGGAAGGCAGTTAAGAAGGACGATGGAGATTCCAAGGTTTGATGAATGGACACCTATCACCCTGGAATCCAATCAGTGACTGCTATTCCTAATGTAGAAAACCTTCCTCTGTTGCCATAGCTACATTTATTATTACATTTATTATTACAAGTTACCAATCATGATCATTCCCACAGTCTTACTAAGCCTCAATTCCATACACTATATTTTATCTAAATATGACATCATTATTACATCACCACTACATAGAATACAGTCTTAGCACCAGTGTTGGCTACATACAGACTGCCACTTATAGGATCCAGAGCAACACCATAGGGGTCACTGAGATTGTCAACTGTGTGGATCTTGTTTCCCTGAGGATCAAAGATGGAGAGACAATTGCCAATGTACTCAGAGACAAGGCTGTAACCTTCTTCATCAATTGCTATTCCAATTGGAGCCTTTACATCTCCATATGATCTGACATAGGTCCCCTCTGGTGTGAAGACTTTGATGGTGTTAGAACCATAGGGTGCAACATGGATGTTCCCTTGAGGGTCCAAGGCAAGATCCCATGGATTTTTAAAACCCTGAGCACCAGAGACATTACCATTTATGGTCAATAGCCAGCTGCCATTTTGATCCAATATCACCACCCTGTGGTTGGAATGGTCAGCAACAATCATCCTATCTCTTTGGTCAACAATAACTGATTCTGGGTAGTGAAACTGTCCCTGACCTGATCCATGTTGGCCAAACTTTTGTAGGAACCGTCCTCCTGTTGTCAGCTTCTGAATGCGATGATTGCCATAGTCAGCAACATACATCACATCTCCCTTGACGGAAATCACATATGGATAACTGAACTGACCATCACCACTCCCACCACTACCTATGGTTCTCTTCTCATGACCACCTTGGTCATACACACGAATACAGATATCCATCCAACAGGCTACATAGATGTCTCCACTGTCATGGATGGCTATACCATTTGGACGACCTCTACAACTGATAACTTGCTGGGGGTTACATAAGGTGCTGTAGCTAGGCCTCACATCAAGGTCATGAGGACTGCCCTGTGCATGTTCACCATCCATTGTGATGAGGAGCTGGTGCTCCATCTGGCACATTTGCATTTTGTTCTCGGTACGTTATTACAAATAGACAATTGATATTATAATATCTTAGTACTGTTACCGTTGTTTTTTTTTTACACGTGCTGGTTTTGCAGTCAAGGATAGGTCACATGTTGTGTTGACTACCTGCTGATTGAAAGAAACCAAAGAAAAGGTGAGATCCACGCCCGGCCGTCCTGAAACTGCTTGCATGGTTATACAGCTTATCAATAATCTATGCAATGTTTGGTTATTTTAAAAGACACTGGTGCAATGGCTGAACAAACAACATCATGGTGACCATACTCAATGACAATGAAATTATAACGTAAGATAGTAATCTAATTTAACAAGGCTGTAATAATGATATTGCTGGTCCTGGTCAAACTCCTGTTACCATCCTAATATAGATGCTATCCTGATTTATGTCGTGGGACATGTTAAACTAAGCCAGCATCCACGCTTCACTCACCCTTTTAAAACATTTCTTTTCCACTGACCACAATATTCCTGTATCAACAGGCACTGATTGCAGGAGAAACTCAGCTATGCAGAGCTTCCAGTTGCACATGGGGGTGGGGGGGGGGGGGGGGGGGGGGGGGGGAAGGGAGGTACTGGTACAAAACATCCCTTTTATCCCCTACTGTTAATTGAACTTTTGTTCTTCACAACAATAAAGTGGCCTGCCATTTTGAGTTCAAACGGGTAACAGGATTTTGTGCTGCCAAACCCATATTTCAACCACTATAGTATTAGCTGACCATCCTCATCTTGAATCTAACCTATAATTTTTCAACAACAATAAACCGAGTGTGGTTTATATTTTCAGAATTCGGCCGTCCTTAAAGAAGCAGTGCTGGAGATAAAAACTATGTCATCATCAAAGAGTGCAAGACCTTCACTGATCAAAGATTATGGAGTTGATCTAGTAAGGTGCACATGATGAATGTAACTTTGCACATTTTTCATTTGAATTGGCAGTGCATACTAACAGCATACGAGTAAGGTGCACATGATGAATGTAACTTTGCACATTTTTCATTTGAATTGGCAGTGCATACTAACAGCATACGTGCACATACTACATACAATATAATTCTCACCTCATCAGAGGGGTGAGATGGCCAAGAGATGTTGTGTTAATGATTTAATCTACAGCTGTTTATCTTACTTCATCATACTCTCCAGAGTGCATGTACTGACACACTCACCTACAGAACACCATTCTGGATAAGATGGACCAGTTCATTGGCACAGGTAGAAGGATATTTGGCCTTGCTTGGGACCCTAGTGAGGTGGGTGTGGTTAACTCTAGTGAGGTGGGTGAGGTTACCACTAGTGAGGTGGGTGTGGTTAAGTCTAGTGAGGTGGGTGAGGTTACCACTAGTGAGGTGGGTGTGGTTAACTCTAGGAGGTGGGTGTGGTTACATTTATCGTGGTGGTGTGTGATCATCTTAGCATGACTTTGTGACAAGGGCTCATGGATCTATTTCACCTTTTATTTTTGTTTGCTAACTATTCTATTTTATACACGGTGTCTATGAGTGTTAATAAGCTGTGCTGGTTATATTTTGGAGAGAGTCATGGCGAAGAGGAGTGTGGTTGTGTGATACGTGTGGTGTATGTGTAATGTGTGGGTATGTGATGTTTAATGTACTGTGATGTGGGTGTGATATAGTGCATCACACACATCACATCACAATATGTGTGCATGCGCACATTGGACCACGTGTGAATGGTAATAACTTCTCTTCTAATTAGAAGGAAAGCACTACAAGTAAAGAAACGTCCCTATCCTTGTGAAGCCACTGTGTAAGGATGGCCTGGTAAGTACACCACATCAGTTATCTCATCAGTTACCTCATCACAAATCATTTGTGCCCTAAACTTGCACATCGCCAGCAACATTATTAGTTGTTTAGTTTCTATTATATCATCATACTTATACTGTCCCTCCTATTTGTGTCTTTTTGATTACTTCCAAATTTGCACCTCTTTTTATGGCACGTGATATCCCATAAAGCATGGCTCCCCTCCTAAATGGGAGGGGGTAGGGGATGGTCAGATTGGCGTAGTGGTTACACCAATGTAATGCCAGTGCAAGGTTAGTGGTTCAAATCATACTGAGGTACAAATTTCAACACTGTTGACGACAATGCAAGGTCAAAGGTCGACATAACATACATGCTTGCTTCAAACATACACCTCACCATGAGTGCCACCTGCTAATGAGAACCCATATACAATCCCTGCCAAAACCATCACCCGTGCAAACAGCCCAACCCAGGCAGTCCAGTGATATGCATATACGATACCCAATTTACTGCTTTACTGCACTGGGTATAAGGAAATATATATTGCATTTTTAAGCAGATTTGTAATCCAATGCATTTTTTAAGCAGATTTGTAATCCAATGCATTTTTAAGCAGATTTGTAATCCAAATCAATACAGTAGGGTCCATACAGTTTTTTTTTTTTTGCCCCCGCCCCATACTAAAACCTAGCAAAATACTCCATGCATTTACTCACTTGATATACCGTACTTTTACCATGAATGGAAGGGTAGGGTATGATTGAACTGGCATAGTGGTGATTGCTCATATCACTATGTAGTGCAATACAAACCAAAAACCCATAACCATAATCCCTAAGCAATGTGTCAATTGCAATTGGGTACCAAAACATAAGAAACACAAGAATGTTTTTGGACATCATGAGCATGCAGTACAATGAATAGGGCATAGGCACATTAGCTCGTACACATAGAACCTCTGATTGTGAGTGTCATTGTGAGAATGTGTTGTGAGAAAGTGGTTGCACAGGCACAAATTCTTTGCAGGAGTGAAAATACATTGTACAATGAATTGCAATACAGCAAGACGCGGGATGATCTTTTTGTCATGAAGTCGAGTGCTCGACTGGACATTTGAAGCATAGATTCTTGATGACATTATATGCATATGATATTTTCAGCTATGAAAGTTAATAACTTGATTATTTTAACTGGTGGTACTGCAGCTACCCCCCAGCTGTGGGAAGGCCATTGGGGCTAACAGGTTTCATATGCCTTCATGTAGTTTGTGTATGAGTGTCACACTAGTGGTAAGCCGCACTTTAGAAGCAATGGCCAAATGATGTTTCTGTTCACAGCATCATAGGCCTTCTTAGTTTTAAAGAAGCAGATGTGTAGAGAGCATTGCTGCTCGCCAACTTTCTCCTGTATTCGTTTTGTGACAAAAACTGTGTCATTATGTAGATGTACATCAACACTTCTTCCTAGCATCTTGCATACTATGTTCTCAGATAGTTGTTGAAGCTTAAAAATCTTCGCTGTCATCTGAGTTAGTGTATGCTCGTGATGACTATGATAAGATGGGAAAGGGATTAAACCAGCAAATATATTTAGGTGTGGTGCTCTTGGGTGCTGGTGCTCTCAGGTGTGGTGCTCCCAGGTGTGGTGCTCACGGGTGTGGTGCTCCCAGGTGTGGTGCTCACGGGTGATGGTGCTGTGGTGCTCTTGGGTGCTGGTGCTCTCAGGTGTGGTGCGCCCAGATGTGGTGCTCACTGGTGATGGTGCTCTCAGATGTGGTGCTCTTGGGAGCTGGTGCTCTCAGGTGTGGTGCTTGTGGGTGCTGGTGCTCTTGGGAGATAAAGCGACTCAAGAGTCATTCTCCTGCCATACAATATTTTGATAATGGCACCTCACTTCATAGTATCGGTACAGGGTACATTAGAAGGTATGGTGGGAAGGTGCGGTGTGATGAGGGTGGTAGGAAGGTAAGGTGTGATGACGGTGGTGGGAAGGTGAGGAGTGATGTGCATGGTGGGAAGGTGAGGAGTGATGAGGGTGGTAGGAAGGTAAGGTGTGATGACGGTGGTGGGAAGGTGATGTGTGATGAGGATGGTGGGAAGGTGAGGAGTGATGAGGGTCAGTAATGGTATCCAAAAATACCGAAAATCTCGTTTTTTGCTTTAAAAAAACTGTCCATAAGATTTTCAAGACAAGTTTTTAAATGTATTTGCCTCATTACATATTCATCATCCACTACCTTGTGTAAGCAAAGAACTCGCTGAAGTAACCATAGTTTACGTAACAGCTGTAATTGGTAAGATCTCATCGATAAGCCCTTTCCTTTGTTCCTACTGGGGGGCGTTTTTATGTAAACGGTCAAATGTTTTCAATGAGCTGCTAATTGTGAAATAGTGTTTATAGTTATAATTCAACTCACTGAATTTTTTGTTAAAGCGAGTTGGGCTAGTGAAACCTATATAAGGAACGTTCTTATCGGACCCCAAAGGCACCTTTAAAATAAAAAAAGGCACATTATTTTTACTTCCTCGATGCTGTCCTGGACTATAATAACAGCACAATAACATCACTAACACCAGATCCAATCGTCAAAGAGATGGTCTATGCACGGCAGAAACTTGTTACGCAGGTCTGTGGCTAGAATATGTCTGGCAGCAATCAACAGCTCCTTCCTCAGGTGGGCTACCTCCTGGGGACAGTTCCTAAGCAACGCCACCATACCCTGGACCAGGTTAGAGGCATAGGACGCAACTTGTTCCTGTGGGGAGCAGGGGGGGCATGTGTGAGTACATGTGGGGGCAGGGGGTCACGTATGGGGCAAGGGGGCAGGGGGACGTGTAGGAGGGCAAAGGGGGAAGGGGGTCATGTATGAGGGCAAGGAGGGCAGGGGGTCATGTATGAGGGTGAGGGTGAGGGGGGGCAGAGGGGGCATGTGAGAGTACATGTGGAGGCAGGAGACCATGTATGGGCAGGGTCACATATGAGGGCAAGGGGGGTAGCTATAAGGGTACATGTGTGTTAGGTTATGACTACATTGTGCACGTTCCCTTGTGCCTCTCAGTTTTAACCATGCTGACTTGCACACTGTAACTACTCACCACAAAATCAACATTGTTTTTAATGGCAGTCACAACCATGTTTGTACATGTCCTTGAAGTAGTGTAGGCTATTAGTGCCACTCCCCCTGGTCATAAAAGCCCATTCCTCCCGAGGGACCAAGTAAAGAGAACAGATGCTGCTCTGATTCAGCATTTGGTCCACCAACAACTAAAGGCCAGAATCCCTTGTTTTATAACATCACGTAAAGGGACAAATGAGATATAACTATATGGAGGGGGAGGGGCCTGTTCCCCTTGCCCCCAATGCCACCATTGTTGACAAGGACAACACAACTGTAGTCCATCTGGTGGCCAGACTGCTCAACCTGTATGACCAGCCTCTTGAGGTCCTAAGTGTTTTTGGAGACCATCCTAACATCATTGTCATCACTGTCAGCAGTGGGACCATCCCAGACTATGTTATGGAGCAGTCATGTACAAACCTGTCCCACTGTATCATACTCAGGAGGTGTCCTGAGGTACACGCCCCCACTTCATTACTTCTCTGCCACACCCTGTCAGCCCATCACCTTTGTCATGAAGGCCTGCGATAACAACAGTGTGGATGTCCTCAAGTGCCAGACGGCTACCATCTACATCTGTGTGCTGTTCCTCAACCACCCACTACAGTTCTCCCCAGCTGTGATGTACGTTCTGGAGGACCAGACTACCTTCACGTCTCTGAACATCTCAGCAGCTCTCTCTGATGTTGAAGATGGCACACCACCACTCAACGGTACACACATCCTCACTGACCCCGCCCATGGTAAGGCCTATTACAACAACATCACAGGTAATGTCACGTACAGACCAGACCCTGCCTATTATGGCCTAGACCTCATCTATGTATGGGCATGTGACACCCTCAATGGCTGCATGGTGGGTAACATCACTGTGGTTGTGCAGAACGTGAACCGCCCACCATCAGTATAGGAGGATGCTTGGGGACATCCACACTGTTGTTATCGCAGGCCTTCATGTGATGGGCTGACAGGGTGTGGCAGAGAAGTAATGAGGTGGGGGCGTGTACCTCAGGACACCTCCTGAGTATGATATGTTTCCGATAGTTGTCCCACACTCTATGGAGAAGAGGTCAGAGTACACAGGGTCATTGGGGGTCTGTTATGTTTAACCCTTGAGGTCCTCAGTCAAACATTCTTACCACGTTCCCAATCTCATTCCCACAGCCATACGCTAAGCAAACATAACATCAACATGACATCATCATTACATCAAAAACATGACATCATTATTACATCACCACTACACAAAATACTTCAATACAGTCTTAGCACCACAGTTGGCTACATACAGACTACCACTTATAGGATCCATAGCAATACCACGTGGATTAGCAAGATTGCCAACTGTGTGGATCTTGTTTCCCTGAGGATCAAAGATGGAGAGACAATTGCCACTCTTCTCACAGACAAGGCTGTAACCTTCTTCATCAATTGCTATTCCAGATGGACCCTTTACATCTCCATATGATCTGACATAGGTCCCCTTAGGCGTG
The DNA here is from genome assembly GCA_963681505.1 of Eunapius fragilis. Taxonomy (NCBI): domain Eukaryota; kingdom Metazoa; phylum Porifera; class Demospongiae; order Spongillida; family Spongillidae; genus Eunapius; species Eunapius fragilis. The sequence continues at coordinate 3,663,996 of OY811990.1, forward strand.
AAGACTTTGATGGTGTTAGAACCAAAGGCTACAACATGGATGTTCCCTTGAGGGTCCAAGGCAAGACCATAAGGATTCTTAAAACCATGAGCACCAGAGACATTACCATTTATGGTCAATAGGCAGATGCCATTTTGATCCAATATCACCACCCTGTGGTTAATATGGTCAGCAACAATCATCCTATCTCTTTGGTCAACAATAACTGATATTGGTTGATTAAACTGTCCCTGATCAGACCCATGTTGGCCAAACTTTTGTAATAACTGTCCTCCTGTTGTCAGCTTCTGAATGCGATGATTGCCAGTTTCAGCTACATACATCACATCTCCCTTGATGGATATACTATATGGAGAACTGAAATGACCATCACCACTCCCACCACTACCTATGGTTCTCTTCTCATGACCACCTTGGTCAAACACATGAATACTGTTATCAATACTGGCTACATAGATGTCTCCACTGTCATGGATGGCAATACCATATGGACCACCAATACAACTGATAACTTGCTGGGGGTTACATAAGGTGCTGTAGTTAGGCCTCACATCAAGGTCATGAGGACTGCCCTGTACATGTTCACCTTCCATTGTGATGAGGAGCTGGTGAGGACCAACAGCCTGAGGGGTGAGGGTGATGGTGTAGGTACCATCTCCATGGTCCTCCACCTTTCCTGGGACAACTGCTCCATCATGTGACTTAGGCCTCAGCTCAGCCTTCACCTGCAGACCACCATATGGGTACCTCTCTCCCTCTGAGCTCTTGGTCTCCACTTTTACACTATACACCTTGTCCATCCTGGCTGCTGACTTAGAAGACCATGTGGTCTGTGATGGAGATGGAGGTGAGGCCATTACATGACCAAATATGGAGAGTTCCTTCATCAGAGAATCAGTTTGTAGGGTCACATGTATGTCACTGGACTGACTGGGAGTGAGGGAGACTCCCTCAACCTTCTTCAGGGTGGCCTTCAGTTCAGTGGGTAGCAGATCTCCAAGAGCTACCACCTCATGGTCAGTGTGGGTCTGGAGGATGTGGGAGGTCATCTCGGTGTAGCGACCAATCTCATCTTGTATCTTCACTAGCTGTTCCTTCTGGAGGGACAGAGCTGTTGTCTTGGAAAGTGAAATGGCCTCTATCTCTGACAACAGTGTCTTTTTCCTTTCCTCTATGGCTTGGTGGAGCTGTTCAAAGGCTTGGTTTATGAGCGGTGTGGCATTCTCTCTGGAAGTCTCAACCTGTTCTGCCATCTTGTCATTGGCACCAACGGCACTGGTCAGCTTTGAGGCCATTTCCTGTGCACACACAAGTGCTTCTCTCATTCCATCTCTGTGGACCTTTGCAATATTGCACACCTCAGCAATCCTGTGGTCCTTGTGAAGGACTAGGGTACAGTCTCTGCAGACCAGACACTGACAGGTCTCACAGTAGAATTTTAACTCTTCTTTCTGGTGATGAGGTTGGGAGCAGAGATGTTCAGTTGGTGTCATGATGGATGGAAGTAGTCTGACAGACTCCTGGTCTAGTCCTACCATCTGGTGATGGAGAAGTATCTTATTGCGTTTGTGGTACTCATTACAGAAGGTACAGAGGAACTGACGACATGTACAACAGAACACCACTGCAGGCCCCTTGTCCCCATCACAGGCATCACATGGCTTTTCACCACCACTGCCAATCTTGGAAATGTACCCAGCCACCTCCACCTCAAGGCCAAGATGGAGGTTCTGAGGTATAGCATTGACTCCACCCTCTGGTATGGTGATACTTCTCTGACAGGTAGGACACTCCATCTTCTGCTTGTCCCCAGACCTCTCTATCTCCATATGCAGACACTGCCCACAGAAAGAGTGTAGACATGGAAGGATCCTAGGGTCTGTGTAGGGCTTAGAGCACAGCTGGCATATGGTGTGTGGAGGGAAGAGGCCAGACCTGTGGAAGAATAAAAATTGATACCATAGGACGAAGAGACATTACTAGGCCCCCCCCCCCCCCCCCCTTCCACCTCCCCCCTCCACTTGGAAACGATAAAGATTACGAATTTCGTGTGCGTTTCGATTTCCGTAAACTATTTGAGGTGAGATTCTAGGATATGTCTACAGGTGTTCGGAATGCTATTGTCTCGGTCCTGCAGGTTATAGGGTCCCGTTTAAACACCCCGCTAGTGCTGGCCAAAGAAAACCTCAAGGGCTTCGGGCCCACCAACGACCCGGTTCGACGATCAATTAACAGTAGGAAAAAAAGTACAGAAAACACCTATTTTTTGAAGCCTTAACAATACCACAAGGCAATAGTTTTTTTGCAGCAGCAAATAGTAGACCACATAACATCTAGCAGAGTTGGGACGGAAATAAATGAGCGGACGCCTATGCTGTGCCCATAACTAGGGGGACCATTCGTATAGCAAATTATAGTACATATCTGTTAATGGGTGTTTGAGCTTACCTGCTACGTAAGTCGTCTTGTTCGGACGATCTCAACATCGCGATATTCGAATAAGATAATACACCACGCTCTCACGTGCAAGGCTTACGAGAGGGAGTGGTTCCTTTTGGCTGCTATCAGTATGTACGTACATCACCTCAAAGTAATATCTTACTTTCATTTTCAACATATAGCTCTCATACAAAGACAAAGTTTTGTTCAACATGAATATGTCACAGACAGTAATACATGTAATATTGAAGGTCTGGTATACCACACAGCTCAGTTTGGAGGGGGCAAAGAATGTCCCAGCCCTCTTGGGCTTAGAAGTAGACCATCTAGATAACACATGGTGTTATGAGAACACCTCATCACATTTGAACTGATGTGCATATAAACCACTCACTGGGCTGGAACAGGGGTTCTTGGAGGAAACCTTGGAGACTGACAAGACCCAAGGAAGGGGCTCTCATGGAACTTAAAGTGCAAGGAAAGGGTGGTACATATTACGCCCCCACACATGGGCACACGCCCCCTTGCTTACTTGGACATTGCTCAGGTGTAGATGGTGAAGCCATGCCGGGACTGGACTGACCAGATGGGGCTGGGGACTGGGGCTCAGGATTGTCCACAGGAGACAAGTACTGTCGCCAGTAGTCCCCAGAGATACCCATCAAACGTTGCATCACCTGTTCATTGGGTGAGGGGATGAGGGAGAGAGTGGAGTTAGAGCTACACACAGAGGATTCAAATAGACAACCTTTGGTTGCAGCTGTGTGTCCTTCCACATGTCTGAAGGCTCTGGGTTTGCACAAGCAAAGCCCACAATAGTTGGCCCAAACACTTTGGCAAGGCTGGTGGCTGTGGGCATCTTGTCAGACTCACTGTGTGTTGCAATCCTGCAGACACGCAAGGATGTATGAATGCACGTCTTTACATACAACAGGTGGGGTGTACTTCTGCAAATGGAGGATGATAAAAGCCAGTGTGTGTTTGTTAGCAGGAGGAAGTTCAGCTATGGTCTCAAGGGTAGAGGCCAGACAATTCTCTTCAGCTTCACTTTCTGTTTGTACACAGATGAATGAATGAATGCAATAGGTTCAGTTATTTCCCTCTCCATACCAGCGGCTTGCAAGAAGGCATTATGCATCTTGAAGGTGAGGAGAGGTTCCCTCAGACACCTCAGGAAGTCCTTGAGCACACCACACTGATGTCCTGCACTCCCTCCAAGAAGGAAGGGTTCCCTTTGTCCTTCAGCAGACGCTCCTTGAGCTCCTTGACCATCTTATCAGAGCTACAGGTGAGAGGATGGAGAGGTGATGGAGGGGCTGGTGTTGAAGTGGTGCACTCACCCCGGTACCCGATACAGTCCCACATCTGCTAGGCCTCTTTGCTCAATCTCATGCACATAGTGGCTGGCACTTGTGGGATGACCGTGGGACAGAAGGAGGTGTGGTCTGCTTCCTGTAGTCAAGGGGTGTGGTCAGTGAGGGAGTTGTTAGTAAACTAATATGATGAAAGGGAAATTTTCTATAGGTTTCTAAACTGGACTAAAAACATTTGAATGGAACCTTTTGGATACATGAGACAGAAATAACATTACCATGGTAACAATGGTTGAAAGTTGCACACACACTTGGACCATCAAGGGTAATATTCCTTGTCTTTGTAGGGTGAGTTTGTGACACTGTTTCTCCCATCTATAGCATAATAAAAGGTTTCCACTTCCTTTCATGTTTCTAACACATCTGGTCCATGCAAACCAATCTTTATCACTTATCTACACAACACATGAACATGATAATAAATGATCACATTCATAAGCCAGTTGGTTCATGGATAAAGGTTGCACACACATCCATGGCTATACCATTCTCTTTAGTACTTCAGGACCCATACATAGAAGGCACCTATGCTTCCAACAACCCGTGGTGTTGGATACATGAGTACAATAGGGACATTAACGGAGAAGGTCTACTGGCCTTCAGGATAGCCTTCCACCTGCCTGTTATTATAGGCACCATAACGTGCATGCATGTGGTAGTATGTACACACCCATCACTGGTCAGAGCATGTAACATTGTGACGTTAGGTTAAGGCTGGCATGCACGGGTCGACTTCCTGCCGATTAATCGCCTGCAACTCGAATGAACACGGGTGAAAATTCTGTAAACTATGTATGCTGGCCTTCACCTTTCACTGCCTCAATCCTATATAAGGCAATTAGCCACTCTTTAAAAGATTATATTAACCCTAAATGAAGCACACCTCTCTAGTCAGAAGACATATACACATTTTAAGCATGGCTGTTATTGTTTGGTGTACGTTATACATTTGCAGGTCACCATAAACACCCACACCATAACACACACACACCCTAGCCTTCACACATATGCTCTTGACAATAACTCACCGTAGTCAATGGACGATCCAGGTACTTTACAGGACCCCGCCCCCCAAGTGATGGTCTTCATACCACACACCAATGTCTTCACCATGGTGCGACAGTCAGTGACAGATACGGGGATGACTGTACTCATGGCCACCATAGAGCAGGCTACTTGGGGGGGAAAGGTAAGGAGAGGTGTGATATGAAAGTAGTGTAGGAAGGGTGGGGTGAGGGGGGACATTGGTGTGGTCATCAGACCCCTCCCTTCTTCTCCATACCCTCACCATGCCTCCCTCCCTCCCTCCCCTAATGTACCAGATGAAGATGGAGTAGGTGAGCCAGACTTCTTCACATCTCCATTGGGGTGTGCTGGAGGTAACAGCTGTCTCATAGCTGGGGCTAACCCCAGGGTCACTGGGGGGTGATGGCTGACAGTGTTTGAACAGTTCGGGAATCTGGTACAGCGCTATGGCTTTGAACTTGAGTATGAACACCTCCATCATCTTCATGAGCAGCTCCCTGGCCCCAGTGTCCTGCTCTGACTTCACCCTGATGCTCTCCACCAGGTTGAGCAGCAGCTTGCATGACATCATCTGGATGCTCACAGGGATGGTGTCGTCGTGGACATTTTTAGCAAACAGGTGGATGGCCATTGACAGCTGCTGCAGGGTAAGTTGGGTACGAATATGGTGGACCAGATCAGCCAGTATACTGTATGCCAGAGACCTGATTGGTTGGGAGGAAATCATTTAATAACAGCACAATAAAATCACATCACACCTAACACCCTCACATAACATCACACCCTCACATAATATCTGACACCCTCACTGTATCACACCACACCCTCACACCTAACACCTCTCTGATAATACCTCACACTGAAAGTGAAAGCCAAATCACCGGAGCTGTCAAGATAAACATTTATAAACTCACCTCCAGAAGTTGGAACATTCCAGTGAGGATACCCTGTAAAGAATGAGACCTGGTCACATCACAACAGCAACCAACATCAGTCCAAACCATTACTGAATCTCAGAACATGTACTCAACCCACACACGTGCACACACTCACACACACACACATACACACATGCACACTCAGCAACACACACACAGCACACATACACACAGCACACACACACACTCAGCACACACACACGCACACACACACACACACACACACACACACACACACACACACACCTTCACATGTCCTTTCAGCTGCTCATTGGCTGGAAGCCTGTGCATCAGCTCCAAAACTAGCTTTCTTAGTTGCTGGGCAACCAGTGTTGAAAGGAAGGTAATTCAGATATATGCACAGACTTCTCCCTCTCCTCCCCCACCCCCTCCCTCCCTCTCCCCTCTCCATCCCTCCCCATTCCTTCAGTACCCTTCATACCTGAGAGTGACTGTCAGTTGTAAACTGAGGTTCCCCTAAAAATCAGTAGACATGGTTACCAAGTACACACACACACACACACACACACACACACACACACACACACACACACACACATACACACACACATACATACATACACTACATACCATCCTTCAACAGTTGCAGGAAAATTGGAATAGCTGTTTCCAGAAAATTAGAGTAATGTTGGGAGTTGATGATGTTCTAGATGAGGGTGGTGGGTTGAGGGAGGGAAGACACACCAATCAGACACCCCTCCACCTTTAAGCGCCTTGCTCGCACGATATATTCGCAGCCATGTTACAGCCTCTTACATGCTACAGTAAACTATATGCAATAATGTGCTGCTACGTAGGACCCTTACCTCCAAGTTCTCGCTAACTTCCTGCGCTGCTTTTAGCTTGCCTTCATTCGCTGTGTGTGGGTATTCAACAGCTTTATCACGTGAGGGCTTACCATGTGGGCATTTAGCAGCTGCATCACCATGCAACACCCTTGCCGCATGCATGGAACTCTCATTATACAATATTCAAATAGGCAAGATGTAACCCAATGACATCATGACGTAACCCAATTCAGAAATCAGACAACCCATGCTGTTTAGACCTCTAATGTCTTACAATCCTATATGCCACCAACTGTCTCATTGAGAATGTTTTTATCACTTGTTTCATGAGGTTTTCATTCCATCAGGTGATATATAGAACATGCATGATAACGTACCATAGGGATTGTTAATGAGTGACCACTGTACCCCACAACCACTAGGGTGTTAAGAGTGACCACTGTACCCCACAACCATTAGGGTGTCAGGAGTGACCACTGTACCCTACAACCACTAGGGTGTTAGAAGTGACCGCTGTACCCCACAACCACTAGGGTGTTAGGTGTGACCACTGTACCCCACAACCACTAGGGTGTTAGGAGTGACCACTGTACCCCACAACCACTAGGGTGTTAGGAGTGACCACTGTACCCCACAACCACTAGGGTGTTAGGAGTGACCACTGTACCCCACAACCACCAGGGTGTTAGGAGTGACTACTATACCCCACAGCCACTAACACATATTTCAGCTGCCCATGTGAGCATCAAATGTGTGTCATGTGACTAGTGGTGCCTGTCATGCGACACATTCTTTCCCAGACCACGCCCATGCATTTGCCGGAGAGAATGTTGGTGCATCAAGGGTTCACTTTTTTAGACCTCTAATGTCTAATGTCAGCACACACATAGGCTAAGACCATATTGACCAAAACTACTAAACTCATGGCCACACCCATCACAATGCATTGGTGCCTTAAGAAGAGGTCGACAATGATGCAATGAAAGGTCATCTCTAAGGAGAGGGGGCAAAGGGGTGGCCATACATGTAAGCCGTACAGATGTTTACACTGTGATGTACGTTACGTATACCCCCACCCCACCTCCAAGTGGGGCATGATGTAATCATCACCTCCACCATCACCAGGACTTCCATCAGACCAGAGAGATCTGTAGCACCAGACATGTACCCAGGAAGGACAACTATTGGTCCAGATCTTGAATACCTTGTCATTGCCATCATTCTGGTGGTGGTGTTCTACTGTTATCACCAGTACAAGCTCAAGAACCAGAGGAAAGAAGCATTTTATGTAACTGTTGTCCTGAGATGTAAGGACACCTATGTCCCCTGGCAAGGCAGTTAAGGATGATGGAGATTCCAAGGTTTGATGAATGGACACCTATGATCCAATCATTCCTGATGTAGAAATCCCTCCATAGGAAGTGGATAGCTCTGTTGTGTGCTATGACCATACACATTTCCCCCTTTTCCCCACAGGAGGGTCCTTCCTCCATTCCCAATTCTGAAGCCGCCCCCAAAGCTGCTGCTATCTCAGACCCCCGCACCAGTCTTAAACCTCTGAAGGACCCCAAGATAAATGTTCTGACCATGAGGGCTCTCCAGGGTGCACAGGTAGATCCAACTGCTCCCTTACCAAAGACCCAGTCATCCATCTTAAATAAAGCCCACCAGACTAGAACCACTGCACATGGAGGCCAAGCTACCTCCACCACTAGCCTTCCTCCATTGCTATAGCTAAGCAATGTCATTCCCACAGTCTGACTAAGCCTACATAACAAACATGACATCATCATTACCTCACCACTACATAGAATACTTTAATACAGTCTTAGCACCATTGTCAGCTACATACAGACTGCCACTTTTGATATCCAGAGCAACACCATATGGATAAGTGAGATTACCAAATGTGTGGATCTTGTTTCCCTGAGGATCAAAGATGGAGATACATTTCCCACTAAACTCACAGACAAAGCTGTAACCTTCTTCATCAATTGCTATTCCAATCGGACCCATTACATCTCCATATGATCTGACATAGGTCCCCTCTGGTGTGAAGACCTTGATGGTGATAGAACCACAGGCTGAAACATGGATGTTCCCTTGAGGGTCCAAGGCAAGACCCCATGGATTCTTAAAACCCTGAGCACCAGAGACATCTCCATTTATGGTCATTAGCCTGCTGCCATTTTGATCCAACATCATTACCCTGTTGTTGTGAAAAAAAGCAGCAATCATCCTATCTCTTTGGTCAACAATAACTGATATTGGTCCGATAAGCTGGCCCTGATCTGATCCACATTGGCCAAACTTCTGTAGGAACTGTCCTCCTGTTGTCAGCTTCTGAATGCGAAGATTGTGGTATTCAGCAATAAACATCACATCTCCCTTGAAGGATATACCCCATGGTGTGATGAACTGACCATCACCACTCCCAACACTACCTATGGTTCTCTTCTCATGACCACCTTGGTCATAAACATGAATACTGTTATCACTACAGGCTACATAGATGTCTCCACTGTCATGGACGGCAATACCATATGGACCAGCAGTACAACTGATAACTTGCTGGGGGTTACATAAGGTGCTGTAGCTAGGCCTCACATCAAGGTCATGTGGACTGCCCTGTACATGTTCACCATCCATTGTGATGAGGAGCTGGTGAGGACCAGCAGCCTGAGGGGTGAGGGTGATGGTGTAGGTACCATCTCCATGGTCCTCCACCTTTCCTGGGACAACTGCTCCATCTTGTGACTTGGGCCTCAGCTCAGCCTTCACCTGCAGACCACCATATGGGTACCTCCCTCCCTCTGAGCTCTTGGTCTCCACTTTTACACTATACACCTTGTCCATCCTGGCTGCTGACTTAGAAGACCATGTGCTTTGTGATGGAGATGAGGTCATTATATGACCAAATATGGAGAGTTCCTTCATCAGAGAATCAGTTTGTAGGGTCACATGTATGTCACTGGACTGACTGGGAGTGAGGGAGACTCCCCCAACCTTCTTCAGGGTGGTCTTCAGTTCAGTGGGTAGCAAATCTCCAAGAGCTACCACCTCATGGTCAGTGTGGGTCTGGAGGATGTGGGAGGTCATCTCAGTGTAGCGACCAATCTCATCTTGTATCTTCACTAACTGTTCCTTCTGGAGGGACAGAGCTGTTGTCTTGGAAAGTGAAATGGCCTCCATCTCTGACAACAGTGTCTTCTTCCTTTCCTCTATGGCTTGGTGGAGCTGTTCAAAGGCTTGGTTTATGAGCAGTGTGGCATTCTCTCTGGAAGTCTCAACCTGTTCTGCCATCTTGTCATTGGCACCAATGGCACTGGTCAGCTTTGAGGTCATTTCCTGTGCACACACAAGTACCTCTCTCATTCCATCTCTGTGGACCTTTGCAATATTACACACCACAGCAATCCTGTGGTCCTTGTGAAGGACTAGGGTACAGTCTCTGCAGACCAGACACTGGCAGGTCTCACAGTAGAATTTTAGCTCTTCATTCCGGTGATGAGGTTGGGAGCAGAGATGTTCAGTTGGTGTCATGATGGATGGAAGTAGTCTGACAGACTCCTGGTCTAGTCCTACCATCTGGTGATGGTGCAGTATCTTGTTGCGTCTGTGGTACTCATGACAGAAGGTACAGAGGAACTGACCACACGTACAACAGAACACCACTGCAGGCCCCTTGTCCCCATCAATACAAGCATCACATGACTTTTCACCACCACTGCCAATCTTGGACATGTACCCAGCCACCTCCACCTCAAAGCCAAGATGGAGGTTCTGAGGTATAGCATTGACTCCACCCTCTGGTATGGTGATACTTCTCTGACAGGTAGGACACTCCATCTTCTGCTTGTCCCCAGACCTCTCTATCTCCGTATGCAGACACTGCCCACAGAAAGAGTGTAGACATGGAAGGATTCTAGGATCTGTGTAGGGCTTAGAGCACAGCTGACATATGGTGTGTGGAGGGAAGAGGTCAGACCTGTGGGGGGAAAAGAACATGAATTGATACCATAGGAAGGAGAATATCCCACACACGTCATATACCACTGACGAGGTATTGTTTGATCTTTACCAAGCTTGATTAGAGCACTGGAAACGATAAAGATTAGCCTATTTGATCATTTGAAGTTCAGAAAACATTTTTGAAAGTGACTTCGTGCGCGATGGCTTTGAAGCCTTAACAATACCACAAGGCAATAGTTCTTGTACAGCAGCAAATAGTAGACCACATAACATCTAACAGAGTTGGGACGGAAATAAATGAGCGGACGCCTATGCTGTGCCCATAACTAGGGGGACCATTCGTATAGCAAATTATAGTACATATCTGTTAATGGGTGTTTGAGCTTACCTGCTACGTAAGTCGTATTGTTCGGACGATCTCAACATCGCGACTAGGTCTATACCCACGCCCTCACGTGATGGGTCTACGAGAGGGTGTGGTTCCGTTTGGCATGCGTGGATAGCTTAGTCTGCTATTAGCACTAGACTGATAACTGAAGTAACGAAGAATTGTATAGTGTAGCGGCAGTGGCTGCTATGTACGTACATCACCTTAAGGTAATATTACAAAACATCTCACTTTCATTTTCATCATAGTTAGCTGTCATAAAAATATAAACTTTTGTTCATCACAGCATAGATATTATAGTATTGGAAACGGAGCACGTGAGCCATTGAGCCCACGTATTATATTGCCAACGCAGACCCCGCTAATAGATGCATAATTTGACGCCTCGCCCCTCTTGAGGAGAAAGTAAGTTGAGAGCTTAGTAAAATCTGACAGAAGAAAACGATAGCACAAAATGCGTACATTGAGGCAAACTAGTCTCCATGTTTATAGCCCTTTTAGAACCCGAGATACAGAATTTGGCGGGCTTACAGCTTTTTTAGCAACTAACCGATACAACTCTCATCCTAACCTTCCCTTTTTTTTAGCATGGCCAGATGCAGCACAAAGTTTTACGTACGGTGAGGTATGTTGGAGGCGTTTAGGTTGGTTTTAGAGTAACTCCACATTTTACGTTTTTGACATCGCCATGAACTAACCGATAAAACTACCCTGGCAAAATTTTTATCTCATATCCAGTACTTGTTTCAGATAGCTACATCAATTCTACATATGGTAGTACATTTGCTACGTAACTATGCTCTGCGTTTGTCGTGAAAAAAAAAAAGCGGGTGATCCATTTTTCTGTTGTATAAATGGCCTAGCATCTGGACCATAGATTATTTAGACATCTGGACCGTCCTCATGTTTTCCAAGACCCTCCGAGGCCTCCACTGGTCTATTAGGCGTCTTTAACATTTCGTCATTTGGTTGGCCCTCGATGTCATAGTCAAGAAGCTGGATTCCAGGAATGAAGCGGATCGCTGTAACGTTTAGGGTAGCGTCAGGTATGGTCGCCAGTGCAGGAGTGCTCGCCACTCTTCCTTTCAAACGTGGCGCTAGGGCTTACCTAACGTTTGTATGTCTTGGCACAAAATGGAAGTAATACTCCTGGGACTCAGTGTTTACGGCACTTTGTTCAAGTTTTATTTACTATTAACGTTTTTGCAAAATAATTATACAAAGTTATTTATAGTCATTTATAGGTAAAATGGCGCGGTAAACACCGCACAATTGCTGGCGGGTTCTATAGGTGCAAGTGAGTGTTAGCGAAGTATGTAGCACAGATTGGCGTAAAATCGTGCTATTATAGAAGAGCAGTTATTTCTGTACAATGTACTTAGCTTTGTTTTAAAAGAAACCTTATGACTCAAGAATTAGTGAGGGTGGCGAACACTCCAACTGAATTTACGCTCGTAAGTAGTAGTCGCCAGGGGTGGCGACTACTCATACCTCCACAAATTATGTCTTTAGGCTTAAATTCGCAACCATTCGGCTCCCAAATGTGTCCTATATCTTGAGTGCTAAGCGTTTGAGGTTTGTATGTTGTGGAGGAGTGTTCGCCATAGGGGTACATAACGGGTTGTATCTCATTCCGCATGCGGTCCTTTCAGCTAGAAGCCTATTAAATGTAGGCCTATAGCATATCAAGCTTAGCTGGAGAGAGTACAGCTACTTCTGCAAATACAGAGAAGATTATCTTGAACTTAGACCTAGCTTACATATGCTGTACATGGGAAGTAATATCATATTGTAGTGTTCTGTAATGGAGTGAGAATTCAGCTGAGAGCATGGATGCAGCTCTGAAGGAAATCAGGGAGGGTAATATGTATCCCTGGGCCTTCGCTAGATGATAACACTATATCTGCATAGCCATTGGCCTTCGTCTGGGGGCCCCACTTTGCATCCCTCACATTTGCCACCACTGTGGATCAAATATGGACACGCTCAGCACACACAGTTGTCCTTTTAGTGCTGACCGCCACTTCTACCATGACATTCTGAATGAAGGATATTTTACACAGGGTTTTGTCCTCTGCCATTGTTCCTTCTCAGCTAGAGCCCACTGGTCTTGATCAGATGGTAAGTATGGTACCATGGTCGAATCGAATTGTTGGTTTGGGATGCAATCTGCGTAGACACTTTTGCCACTTCCCATCTATCCATGACAGCCTCTGAATTATGTGCAACAGCAAACCAAGCAGAGCAGACCAAGATCAAGAAGTACAATTACCTCACCTCCTATGCATACCATTCCTTCACACCTGTTGCCTTTGAAACAACTGGAGTGTCGCTCCATTTCTTTCCTTATCAGACTTGGGTCACCGCATAGCAAACACCACTGGTGACAAAAGCTCTCTAGCATACCTCCTGCAAAGGTTTTCTGTTGCCATTCAGAGGGGGAATGCTGCATCTCTCAATTATAAAACAAAAATAAAAACTTGTTATGTGACATCTAAAACATTTTTATATGGAGCCTGATAAGGCACTATGCCATTGTTGATCACATATCATTTGTAACCTGATCCATCTTCTCAGCAACCATAAAATTACAGTAGCTAATTAATATTGGCATGACACTATCTTATAACGATACATATACTTCAATCCTTAGCTGTATGTACAATTTCGGTAGTAAAAGAAGTGTTTATTAGTATGAATGTTAGGTCGCCTCCTATACTAGTAACAAATACAAAGTGAAGCTTTCCTGGGGTGGTTAAAGGCTGCTCCATACTTGATAACATGGTTGAGCAATGTTGTGTTACAATCCACCTTCCATGCGCTACGTAACAACCAAATACAGGGGGGTGGCGAGCACTCCAACCGTACGTGGCGACAGACCAACCGCACTGGCGACTATACCAGAAATCCGCTTAATTGGATAAAACAGTTGTTTTCTTTCGTACGGAGCACGTTTTTTGATAAACGAAGCGCTAGTAGTATAGAGTGATAGCTGACGATCTCTTGGGGTCAGGTATGTTTGTATAATTATCCTTCCTGTTTGCTGTATATTCAAGACAACCGATATCGGCACTCGCGGGTGGCGACCACTACCTACGCTACCCTACTTCACTGGACTGGGTCATGCAGTTACGTTTTTATTTGCGTGCTTTTTTCCTTGTAATGTCCAGCAACACATTTGTTTGCATGGAGTAATTCTGAGGGCTCCATGTAAGGTTTGGTTAGGTGTGATTGGCATGTGTCGTTGACTACTACTTCGTTCACAGGCTCGTGCTCTGATCTTTTTAGTTCTGAAAGAAAAAGGGCTAGCGCATTTGGTAACTGAGTTTTGGTTAGGCTCCCTGGCTCCAAGAAGCTCTTGCAGCTTGCCTTCATATATGATAAGTGGTCTGAGTACGAGGAGCATCGCGGAGTCTGCGCGCGAAGCAGCCGTTTCCAATCCCTTTATATGATCACAGACATTAATACATATAATATTGAAGGTCTGGTATACCACACAGCTCAGTTTGGAGGGGGCAAAGAATGTCCCAGCCCTCTTGGGCTTAGAAGTAGACCATCTAGATAACACATGGTGTTATGAGAACACCTCATCACATTTGAACTGATGTGCATATAAACCACTCACTGGGCAGGAACAGGGGTTCTTGGTGGAAACCTTGGAGACTGACAAGACCCAAGGAAGGGACTCTCAGGAACTGAAATTGCAAAGGGTGGTACATATTACGCCCCACATATGGGCACACGCCCCCTTGCTTACTTGGACGTTGCTCAGGTGTAGAGTGAAGCCATGCCGGGACTGGACTAACCAGATGGGGCTGGGGACTGGGGCTCAGGATTGTCCACAGGAGACAAGTACTGTCGACAGTAGTCCACAGAGATACCCATCAAACGTTACATATTAGAGCTACACACAGAGGATTCTAATAGATAACCTTTGGTTGCAGCTGTGTGTCCTTCCACATGTCTGAAGGCTCTGGGTTTGCACAAGCAAAGCCCACAATAGTTAGCCCAAATACTTTGGCAAGGCTGGCTGTAGGCATCTTGTTAGACTCACTGTGTGATGCAACCCTGTAGACACACAAGGATGTATGAATGCACGTCTTTACATACAACAGGTGGGGTGTACTTCTGCAAATGAAGGATGATAAAAGCCAGTGTGTCTTTGTTAGCTGGAGGAAGTTCAGAATGCGAATGTCTTTACATACTAAAACCATTTCTAATGCTTTTATGCAATAGGCTAAAAATTGGAATTTCTTTGGATAATTGTGACAAATATAACAGAACCATTTTAATTGAAGGTACCACAACACACACACACACACACACACACACACACACACACACACACACACACACTTGGACCATCAGACAGCTAGTCCTGTGATATGCCTTTATGACTGTGCTGGTTTTGTGGGTTTTCCCCAGCTGGTAGTATGTTTTCTTTACCACAACACATGTAATGATTACATCATATGTCTGTTGAAAGTTGCTTGGCCCATCCATCCCAATGTTAGAAGGCCTATGGTCCCAACAGCCTGTGGTGTTGGATACATGAGTACAAACGGGACGTTAACGGGGAAGGTCTACTGGCCTTCACGATAGCCTTGCGCCTGCCTGTTATTATAGGCATCATAACGTGTGTCTCCCTCATGACCTACATAATGTGTAAGTATGTCAGAAGGGCACGTCTGCTGAACGACCAATGGCAGCTGATGATAAGCATAGATACTACTTTTAAGGACCCCTGGTTTGGGGAGGGGGGGGACATTAAGGACCCCTGGCCTGGGGAGGTGGGGGTGACCCTTGGCACAGAGGGGGGTCATCTGTCCACATCAATCAGGCCTGGGACATCGGTTATCAGAATGATGATGTCATAGTCTTAGAACATTGTTTGTGTACATCCTTATTGTGTTAATGTGATACGTTGCCATGGAAATACATAAGATAAAGATTGCATATGTACATAATGGACCAATGAAAAGGGACCTAGAGAATACCAAGGCTTCTACAGCGGCGGAAGGTATTTTTAATTTGAGAGGGGGGGGGGGGGGGGGGGGGTAAAGGCCAATTAGCTACTCTTAACATATCATAATAACCCCAAATGAAGCACACCTCTCTAGCCAGAAGAATATACACATTTCCAGCATGGCTGTTGTCATTTGGTGTACGTTATACATTTGCAGGTCACCATAAACACCTACACCATAACACACACACCCTTTACACATATGCTCTTGACAATAACTCACCGTAGTCAATGGACGATCCAGGTACTTTACAGGACCCCGCCCCCCCAAGTGATGGTCTTCATACCACACACCAATGTCTTCACCATGGTGCGACAGTCAGTGACAGATACGGGGATGACTGTACTCATGGCCACCATAGAGCAGGCTACTTGGGGGGAAAGGTAAGGAGAGGTGTGATATGAAAGTAGTGTAGGAAGGGTGGGGTGAGGGGGGACATTGGTGTGGTCATCAGATCCCTCCCCTCTTCTTCATACCCTCACCATGCCTCCCTCCCTCCCTCCCTCCCCTAATGTACCAGATGAAGATGGAGTAGGTGAGCCAGACTTCTTCACGTCTCCATTGGGTGTGCTGGAGGTAACAGCTGTCTCATGGCTGGGGCTAACCCCAGGGTCACTGGGGGGTGATGGCTGACAATGTTTGAACAGTTCGGGGATCTTGTACAGCGCTATGGCTTTGAACTTGAGTATGAACACCTCCATCATCTTCATGAGCAGCTCCCTGGCCCCAGTGTCCTGCTCTGACTTCACCCTGATGGTCTCCACCAGGTTGAGCAGCAGCTTGCATGACATCATCTGGATGCTCACAGGGATGGTGTCATCGTGGACATTTTTAGCAAACAGGTGGACGGCCATTGACAGCTGCTGCAGGGTAAGTTGGGTACGAATATGGTGTACCAGATCAGCCAGTATACTGTATGCCAGAGACCTGATTGGTTGGAAGGAAATCATTTAATAATAGCACATTAAAATCACATAACACCACACCCTCACATAATACCTGACACCCTCACTGTATCACACCACACCCTCACACCTAACAGCTCTCTGATAATACCTCACACTGAAAGTGAAAGCCAAATCACCAGAGCTGTCAAGATAAACATTTAAAAACTCACCTCCAGAAGTTGGAACATTCCAGTGAGGATACCCTGTAAAGAATGAGACCTGGTCACATCACAACAGCAACCAACATCAGTCCAAACCATTACTGCATCTCAGAACATGTACTCAAACCACACACGTGCACACACACACACACACACATGCACACTCAGGCACACCCACACACATCCTCACCCACACTCACACACACACTCAGCACACACACAGCACACATACACACACACTCAGCACACACACATACCTTCACATGTCCTTTCAGCTGCTCAACACTGGTTGCCCAGCAACTAAGAAAGCTAGTTTTGGAGCTGATGCACAGGCTTCCAGCCAATGAAAGGAAGGTAATTCAGATATATGCACAGACTTCTCCCTCTCCTCCCCCACCTCCTCCCTCTCCCCTCCCCATTCCTTCAGTACCCTTCATACCTGAGAGTGACTGTCAGTTGTAAACTGAGGTTCCCCTAAAAATCAGTAGACATGGTTACCAAGTACACACACACACACATACACACACACATACACTACATACCATCCTTCAACAGCTGCAGGAAAATTGGAATTAGAGTAATGTTGGGAGTTGATGATGGTCTACATGAGGGTGGTGGGTCGAGGGAGGGAAGACACACTAATCAGACACCCCTCCACCTTTAAGCGCCTTGCTCGCACGAGATATTCGCAGCCGTGTTACAGCCTCTTACATGCTACAGTAAACTATATGCAATAATGTGCTGCTACGTAGGACCCTTACCTCCAAGTTCTCGCTACCTTCCTGCGCTGCTTTTAGCTTGCCTTCATTCGCTGTGTGTGGGTATTCAACAGCCTTATCGTGTGAGGGCTTACCATGTGGGCATTTAGCAGTTGCATCACCACGCAACACCCTTGCCGCATGCATGGAACTCTCAAACGTAACGAAACGTGCACTTACGGGTAGCCGGATCCACCAGACAAGTTAGGTGACTTCGCAGCTTGGACATCAAACTACAGTACCTTACCCGCGCAACTGTAGGCTACAATTAGAATTATAAACTATTCGCTCCGCCCATATAGGCATGACGTAACCCAATGCAGTAGTCCCAATCTAATGTATGTTTTCATTTCATCAGGTGATAGATAGAACATCATAACTTGAAGTAGTGAAGGCTATCTGTGCCACTCCCACTGGGTCATAAAATTCCCAGTCCTCCCAAGGGACCAAGTAATGAGAACAGATGCTGCTCTGATTCAGCATTTGGTCCACCAACAACTGAAGGCCAGAATCCCTTGTTTTATAACATCACGTAAAGGGACAAATGAGATATCACTGTTCTGTAGTACTATTTGCACTCACATTGCAATGATTTAGCTTGTGGTTGAGATCCTCCAGTTTATCAGCAGAAGTCACCCATGCTTGCACCTTAGCCTTTTCTATGCTAAGCATCATCCTGCTGTTGACCCTTCAAATAGTAAGTTAAAATCATCACCACCTTGTACTGGTAACAGGTTACATTCTTGGTATCTCACTGTTCAGCTTTATACATCACACTGCCAAACTGCTTCTTCTCTTTCAAAATGTCATCTCCAGGATCCCAACGTGACTTCAGGGTTGAACGTAGTCACGTACCCATACGTAAGCATTGTTAGTACCGTGTGTTTGGGTCTGGGTACCCTGCATTATACAGCAAGCGATAATGCTTACGTACGTTGGGTCTGGGTACGAGACCAGGTGACATAGAACGCTTTTCAAACCACGTGGGCTGATGGAGATTACAAGGATTGAACCTATGACCCTGGGATCCAATCAGTGACTGCTATTGCTGGTGTAGAAAACCTTTCTCTGTTGCCACGGCTATACCAGTTACCAATCTCATTCTCACAGTCTTACTAAGTCTCACTATATTAAAAACAAATATTACATCATCATTACATCACCAATACAAAGAATGCTTCGAAACAGTCTTAGCACCACTGTTGGCTACATACAGACTACCACTTATAGGATCCAGAGCAACACCATAGGGATTAGTGAGATTGCCAACTGTGTGGATCTTGTTTCCCTCAGGATCAAAGATGGAGAGACATTTGCCACTGCGCTCACAGACAAGGCTGTAACCTTCTTCATCAATTGCTATTCCAGCTGGATCGTTTACATCTCCATATGATCTGACATAGGTCCCCTCTGGTGTGAAGACTTTGATTGTGTCAGGATCACGGGCAGCAACATGGATGTTCCCTTGAGGGTCCAAGGCAAGACCCCATGGAGACTTAAAACCCTGAGCACCAGAGACATTTCCATTTATGGTCAATAGGCAGATGCCATTTTGATCCAATATCACTACCCTGTGGTTGATATAATCAGCAACAATCATCCTATCTCTTTGGTCAACAATAACTGATATTGGTCCATTAAACTGTCCCTGACCTGATCCATGTTGGCCAAACTTTTGTAGGAACTGTCCTCCTGTTGCCAGTTTCTGAATGCGATTATTGCCATATTCAGCAACATACATCAAATCTCCCTTGATGGATATACCATGTGGTCCACTGAACTGACCATCACCACTCCCATGACTACCTATGGTTCTCTTCTCATGACCACCTTGGTCATACACATGAATACAGTCATCATCCCAACAGGCTACATAGATGTCTCCACTGTCATGGATGGCAATACCTGATGGACCACCACAACAACTGATAACTTGCTGGGGGTTACATAAGGTGCTGTAGCTAGGCCTCACATCAAGGTCATGAGGACTGCCCTGTACATGTTCACCATCCATTGTGATGAGGAGCTGGTGAGGACCAGCAGCCTGAGGGGTGAGGGTGATGGTGTAGGTACCATCTCCATGGTCCTCCACCTTTCCTGGGACAACTGCTCCATCATGTGACTTGGGCCTCAGCTCAGCCTTCACCTGCAGACCACCATATGGGTACCTCTCTCCCTCTGAGCTCTTGGTCTCCACTTTTACACTATACACCATGTCCATCCTGGCTGCTGACTTAGAAGACCATGTGCTTTGTGATGGAGATGAAGTCATTGCATGACCAAATATGGAGAGTTCCTTCATCAGAGAATCAGTTTGTAGGGTCACATGTATGTCACTGGACTGACTGGGAGTGAGGGAGACTCCCCCAACCTTCTTCAGGGTGGCCTTCAGTTCAGTGGGTAGCAGATCTCCAAGAGCTACCACCTCATGGTCAGTGTGGGTCAGGAGGATGTGGGAGGTCATCTCAGTGTAGCGACCAATCTCATCTTGTATCTTCACTAACTGTTCCTTCTGGAGCGACAGAGCTGTTGTCTTGGAAAGTGAAATAGCCTCCATCTCTGACAACAGTGTCTTCTTCCTTTCCTCTATGGCTTGGTGGAGCTGTTCAAAGGCTTGGTTAATGAGCAGTGCGACATTCTCTCTGGAAGTCTCAACCTGTTCTGCTATCTTGTCATTGGCACCAATGGCACTGGTCAGCTTTGAGGCCATTTCCTGTGCACACACAAGTGCCTCTCTCATTCCATCTCTGTGGACCTTTGCAATATTGCACACCTCAGCAATCCTGTGGTCCTTGTGAAGGACTAAGGTACAGTCTCTGCAGACCAGACACTGGCAGGTCTCACAGTAGAATTTTAACTTCTTTTTGTCATGATGAGGTTGGGAGCAGAGATGTTCAGTTGGTGTCATGATGGATGGAAGTAGTCTGACAGACTCCTGGTCTAGTCCTACCATCTGGTGATGGCTCAGTATCTTATTACGTTTGTGGTGCTCATGACAGAAGGTACAGTGGAACTGACGACATGTACAACAGAACACCACTGCAGGACCCTTGCCCCCATCAATACAAGCATCACATGACTTTTCACCACCACTGCCAATCTTGGACATGTACCCAGCCACCTCCACCTCAAAACCAAGATGGAGGTTCTGAGGTATAGCATTGACTCCACCCTCTGGTATGGTGATACTTCTCTGACAGGTAGGACACTCCATCTTCTGCTTGTCCCCAGGCCTCTCTATCTCCATATGCAGACACTGCCCACAGAAAGAGTGTAGACATGGAAGGATCCTAGGGTCTGTGTAGGGCTTAGAGCACAGCTGACATATGGTGTGTGGAGGGAAGAGGCCAGATCTGTGGGGGAAAAGAACATGAATTGATACCATAGGAAGAAGGAGAATATCATTGCCCCACACACGTCATATGCCACTGACGAGGTATTGTTTGATCTCTACCAAGCTTGAGTATATAGAATACAGGAATTGATTTATAGCACTAGATACGATAAAGATTAGATTTGATCATTTGAACAGAAAACACCTATTTTTGAAAGTGACTTCGTGCGCGATGGCTTTGAAGCCTTAACAATACCACAAGGCAATAGTTCTTGTGCAGCAGCAAATAGTAGACCACATAACATCTAGCAGAGTTGGGACGGAAATAAATGAGCGGACGCCTATGCTGTGCCCATAACTAGGGGGATCATTCGTATAGCAAATTATAGTACATATCTGTTAATGGGTGTTTGAACTTACCTGCTACGTACGTCGTCTTGTTCGGACGATCTCAACATCGCGATATTCGAATATGATAATATACCACGATCTCACGTGCAAGGCTTAATTACGAGATGGTGTGGTTCCTTTTGGCATGCGTGATGCGTGGATAGCTATTAGCACTAGACAGAGAACTGAAGTAACTATGATGAAAATGAAAGTGAGATCTTTTGTAATATTACTTTGAGGTGATGTACGTACATAGCAGCCACTGCCGCTACACTATACAATTGTTGATTAATCCACATATGCTCAGGTCCTACCCTATTGCAATGAACAAGGTGAGGTTTGTTCCCAACAAGTACTTCTTCAGGAATGTGTCCCTCTGGTTCCTGGCCTGGGACCTGACATCAGGTGAGGCTATGGGTACCCAGTCCATACATGTCACAGTGGCTGACCCCCTCCACGGAGCCTTCAGTACCTCCCAGACCTCTGCCACTGTACCCGTCATCCATGTTAACAATGCTCCCATGTTGGCACCAGGAGCCAAGCTCCTCCCTATATTGGAGGACACACCCACCTCTAATAAGAATGGGACAGCAGTGGCAGATATCGTGACTGGTGTTTACATTGATGTGGATCCTGGATCTGAAGTGGGTGTGGCAGTGGTGAGCGTGGACCTGAGGTATGGGGTGTGACAGTCGTGGTGTCCCCAGTCCAAAACATGGCAGACGTTTGTGGGGGACATCTACTATGGTGTGGTGGTGCCCAAGGACCCCTTGGTACAGAAGGCCACCCTCCCTGCTGGAGACTATTCTTGCCCATGTGGAACTTCAACACCAGCAAGGACAACACACTCTATGATATGATGCAGTATTATCACCATAAAAACCAGACCCATGACCTGATCCATAACCTCACCCATATGATCCACGTAGCCATCTTCTGTGTGGTGGTCATTGCCATCATCCTGGTGGTGGTGTTCTACTGTTATCACCAATACAAGACTTGGCTGTGATCCAACCAGCAACTTTCATTCCTGATGTAGAAAATCTTGATGTAGAAAATCTTGCTCTGTTGCCATAACTACAATTATTATTACCACATTTCAGTTCAAACGTCAGTCTTACTAAGCCTCAATTCCATACACTATGTATTTACCAAACATGACATTATCATTACATCACCACTACACAGAATACTTCAATACAGTCTTAGCACCATAGTTGGCTACATACAGACTACCACTTATAGTATCCAGAGCAATACCACGGGGTCCATTGAGATTGCCAACTGTGTGGATCTTGTTTCCCTGAGGATCAAAGATGGAGAGACAATTGCTGTATATAGTGTATAGTGTAAAAGTGGAGACCAAGAGCTCAGAGGGTATAGCTTAAAAACCATGCTGGGTTTGTCGAACAAAAACATGTTGAGCTCATATTTATTCATTGCTTCAACATGGGTTTTGTTCAACAAACCCAGCATGGTTTTTAGGCCATTTCCACCCTGGAGGCCAAATTCCAGGATGGTTTTGCGATATTCCCATGCTAGATGCTCAATTCCAGGATGGCTTTTTGTTAAAAACCACCCTAAAAACCTAAGGCTAGGATTTTAAAACCTTTCCCTGTGGTATCTGGTGCGTTCGTCGTTAGTATAGTAGTGGAGAATTCAACAGCAACATCAGTGGCGTTAGTGCCTAAAGCCCCCCCCCCCCCCCCCCCCCCCCTCCCCCCCAACCAGCAACTTTCATTTCTGCTGTAGAAAATCTTGCTCTGTTGCCATAGCTACAATTAATATTACCACATTTCAGTTCAAACGTCAGCATTACTAAGCCTCAATTCCATACACTATATATCGTATCAGTGTATATTCGTCGTTAGTAGTGGAGAATTCAACAGCAACATCAGTGGCGTTAGTGTCTAAAGCCCCCCCCCCCCCCCCCCCCCCCCCCCCCCCCCCCCCTACGGCCGCCCTAGTTTGAAAGTAAGCTATTCATGTCATTATTGTAATTCTCCGTACATGTATGTATTGCGGAAATCTCTAAAAAAAATTTCTTTATGTGAATTTGGTTCACTTGAATTTATTTTGATTCATATGCACAGGAATTAAAATCTGACAATGCACATTTGTTACAAATGTGTTTGCCAATATATTTTTTGGTTTCAATACAGTCTTTCAAATATAGTAAAAAAATCACCAATAGTTTTAGCTAAATTTCTCTTTCTCTTTCTATATTGCTCCGAATCCGCTTTGTATAAGAAGAATGGCCGTTCCCCATCGCAGGAACGCTATCGCTAAGGCAACGGAGCCATTTTCAATGAGTGGCATTAACATAAGGTGTATGTTGTTGAAAGCGAGAACGGTCTTTTCAGAACCAAATCACTCCTGTCATGCGGAGAAAGGCTAGCCAAGCAGCAAAGGCTGCATGGAATCCGCTTTGTGTAAAGAAATATCCAAGGGAAGACCCGCGAACAGCAGTATAGCAAAACGGTCCATACAGCGAGCCAGCAAGTTTATACAATTTTATTTTCCGATATATGTTTACTTCTTTTCATGCAACCAAAAGAAATCTAGAGGTACGGTGATGTAACCATCCGCAGCTTTTATTTCCATCGGCAGTTTGAATGTAAATATCTTCCATCTGGCACATTTGCATTTTGTTCTCGGTACGCTATTACAAATAAACAATTGATATTATAATATCTTAGT